>PVIJ01016084.1:0-33976 GCA_004024925.1 Scalopus aquaticus
AATTCCATCCATGTCGCTGCAAATTGCATGTGTTTATCTTCTTTCCATGCTGAATAGTACTCCATTGTGTATATGTACCACATCTTCTGGATCCAATCATCTATTTTTGGACATCTGGGTTGCTTCCATACCTTTGCTATTGTGAACAGTGCTGCAATGAACATACGGGTGCATGTATCCTTTTGGATTAGTGTTTTGGATTAGTGTTTTTGTATCCTTTGGGTAAATTCCCAAAAGTGGGATTGCTGGGTCGTATGGAAGCTCCATGTTTAGCAGTCTGAGGAATCGCCATACAGCCTTCCATAGTGGTTGGACCAGTTCACATTCCCACCAGCGTCTGTTAATAGTATTCTTTAACAAAAGTATACCTTTATATATTTGTGTCTGCCTAGTGTTCAACATAATCTGTAATTTTAGACTTGAAATAAATATTTGACAAATAAAATGAGAGCATCTGACAGATTGACTATATTTTACTTTTATAAGGGGAGGTATGGACATAAGTCAATGAATTTTTCTTCTGTTTTTAGATATGCTTGCATGATGTAAATGCTTACTTGTGTTTACAGTAGAAGACACAATACTCTGATATACACCTAAGCACATTCTCTTGAGATCACATATTTTAAGTTCTAAATTTGTAACTGACATTCTGATTAGCATTCAGCATACACCTGATAAGGACAACGGGATCAGAACTGACCATTTAACAACCCACAGTGGGAACTTGGGGTTGGGAGGGAAATTTTTCCCCAGAAACTGCTATTTAGTTCCATAAGGGGCCATCCCAGTCCACATCAGCATACAATGGCTTTCCTTCTAGGATACTCTGATGCTCTCCAGTACCTGGTCTGCATTGAACAGTTATGACAACTTTCACAGACAGCAACTAAACAGTTATGGAAACTTACCATTTTGTTCTCTTACAATCTAGTGAGTTCCTTTTCTCTTCAGAGTCTTCCTGCAAGATATGGTGTTTCTGTGAGATCCTCCTCAATTTAAATCCTGTTCAATTCCTAACTTAATTTTACATTCTATGTGAAGTATACTTAGTAAGTCACAGTTGCTTATTTAATGGAATCATTCCCCGACCTTCTGTTACTTACTGCTCCATATCCTCTGCTTCAGTTACAGCCTTGTGCAGCTAAAGGTGGATGGCACCAAAAGGCAAATATGTACATTATAAAGATCCATAAGCTTTGTGTCCTGACAAAAATCATCTTTGACTCACACAACATATTTTGTTGAAAAAACTTCAAGGGATGGGAGAGTTCAGGGAAAGAGTTAGCAAATACTGATTCTCAAGAGGCACACAGAACACTGACATCCTGAGGACAGGTTGGTGGGACAGAAATGGACTGTATAATAGAAATGACAATCTTTTCCTTTCCCTTTCTTTGCTCCATTTATTCAAACATTTTCAGAGAAAGAACCAACCGCTGCACTGAAAACTTGTGAAGACATTCTGGGTCCTGAAGCATCTCCCATGTTTATGACAGCTCTTGGGCTATTCGTCATGAAAATAGCTCCCCTTCCCTGTGATTTCACCAAATACTGGTTTCAATTATCCAAGGTCAACTTTGGTCTTAAAGTATTAAACGAAAAATTCCAGAAATCATCAATCTGTGTTTCTAAACGGCAAGCTTTCCTGAACAGTGGCCCCCGAGGTTCCACCACCTGCCTCGGACTGTACCAAGGCTGTGAACTACCCACCCCCTCTCGCCCCACCACCAGGAGTCATGCCTGCGTGTATCCAACTAACCCTTATTTTACTCACTAATGCAAAAGCAGTGGATGCAGGAAATTCGGAGATGCCCAAGAGAATTCATGAAAAGGTGAACGTTCTCCACGAATGAGGAAAGAAAAAAGATCATATGCTACATTGCTAATATCTAGGATGAGATCGAGTTTATAAATTAAACTTTATCATAGGCATGTATTACGTAAGCATATATATGGCTTGATAATATCATCGGTTTCAGGCACCAACCTGGGTTTTGGAGGTTTTAAGGTGAAGGTCTATTTGGATGAACTCACCTCCAAGATGGCTAGTACATTCCTTTCTAGACACGCCACGGACTTCTTTTTGGGACCACTTATCCCGCACGACTGGTTTACCTCTTTAAACACTTGGACTGTGTTGCTCTAGGAGACAGAAATTACTCTGTTGAGTGGTGAGATTGGTGAATCAGTATGAGATGGTTTTAAGCAAGCTAACAGCCTTCTTTTGTCCTTAGTATTTATTCAGAAAACCATTAGGGTTTTTATAGTCTACTTCTGCCGTAACTGCACAGTTAACAGAAAAAAAGACAACTCATGGAATATAGTACTTCACCACAGAGAAAGTGCCTATTCTTTTAGGACTTCTAGCCCTTAAGATGAGTTTTGACCAGTATAGTCCAACAGCTCCCAACTTACCATCTCTTGTTTGCTATCACTTTTTGTCCTGAATGAACCAATCATTTTTCCATTTCTGATACTGGCATTACATGTCATAAGGTTTTTTGTTCTTTGTTTTCTTTTACTTTGATAATTTTTATTTACTTCTGTGTAGGAATTTTGCATGAATTAGCATGTTTATTGTATATCTTTCCACAATTTTGATTCCAGATTATTTCTTGATTATATAATGAGTTGGATAATTTATACTCATTACAGAATGAGTTTGTTTTGAAGTCTTTGAAACAATTTGTATGGTATAAACTTTATATGCTTCTTAAAGGGTTTCTTAAACCTCTAACATTTGTTATACTGTTTTCTTAAAATTATATGGTGTGAGTCTTTGGGGGAAGGATTGTGTATTATACGTGCACATGGTGGAATGAATGTGTGGGTATGGGAAACTATCAATGAGCTGGGAAAATAGGATTTTAACTATTTATTCAATTTATTTCAGGATTGTTATTTTTTCACATAATTTAAAATTCTTCTAAAGTCAATTTTGGAAAGGTTTACATAGTCTTAATTATCATTCCATCCAGGTTATTTAATTTATTCATATAAATTGTCTACACTATTCTGATTTTAAATCATCACTTTGCTGGTCAGCCTGTTTTTGAATCATATATTTGTTATTTGTCTCTTTTCTCATTTTACTATAATAGAAATAACTATATTTTATAAAAATTAATAATTTCAAAGAACTAACTTTTGGTTTTACTGATTTTCTCTATTTTTTTTTGGGTTTTCATTGATTTCTACTTTTACTTTTAGTATTTCCGTTTCTGTGTGTGCATAGTCTGCTAATTTTCTAACTCTTATTTCTTAACTCATTTTAATCTTTCTTATATAATGAATGGATTTAAGATTCTATCTTACCTCTAATGAAGGCTTAGCCATTTTGTTATAGAATATTTCCAAAAATATATAGGTCTTTAAGTCTTAAATACGTTATGATTTTCGTGTGATTTCCTCATTTGTTTTTGTATTAGGAGTTTATTTTTACTTTGCTTAAAATTTGTACAAACATTTTAAGAATTACCAGTTTCTAATTTACTTTGATAACAGAAATTTCTTCTACATGTAGATACTCTTGAATATTATGCAGCAGAAGACAGAATTAAAGTTTTCTAAGCAGCAAGTATAATGACAGTCCTGCCTTGTGAAAGTTAATTTAGTTTCTGGTGCAATTCAGAATGAAATATCTAACTTTCCTCCTCACTTAGAAAAATAACACTTTTCTAGTATTTTCTCACTAGCTGTCCAAGGGTGGGGGTTTACAAAGTGATGTGGAGAAGTACCTTAAAGAGAGTGAGCATCAAACCACATCTTTTTGAGTCCATTTTTGAGACTAAATATGGTGTTAGACAAACAACTTGAAATCTCAATATTTTCTCCTTAATTTGTCCTTATGGACAAATTTGTTTACATACAATTATAAACATCACCTCTAGCTCCTATAGAAATGTAGGCATCGATCCACACTCTGCGAGAAGAGATGTGTGGGAAGATGATTTCACTAGGTTAGAAGACGTTCTCTTCCCTGCTTTGCCAGTTTTTCTAGTGTGACGTTATAGTGCCATCAGAATTCGAAATGGCTGCTTTCAGAGATCAGGTCCAAACTTTCCAATAAAATTGGCTAGGAGAGATTTAAAAAGGCAATTTTCTTTCCACTTTGATATTCAAATGAGCAATGACTTTAGCTTCTCTCCTTTCTCTTCTAATAAGTTGGTAGGAAATGAGTTCTGTGATTTTTTTCCCCTAAAATACTGGCACTTACAGTTCCTTAAGTCTCCTTCAAGGCAGTCATGAAATTAGCAATGTTTTGCCTGTGTATGAGGCAGATCTTTATCATCCACTAATTTTGTTTTAATCAGTAGCTTTAGCTGCATGGCAATGTGGGTCTCTCTAAAACCTAGTCAGGTGCAGGCTTGCTAGTTCCATGTTTCTGAGGTACCGAATGCACTGTGGTAAGCTAAGAAGCCTGGCAGATCTACCAGCTCCCTCCCAAGGCCACTGCCATTACTCCTGTCCCACTGAAACAGCACATTCCCCTTCTTACTGGGCCAAAGCGCCCATGGCTATGACTAATCAGTTGATGTGTTTCCTTGTGTTCTCCCAGAGAAACTGAGGTGGGTGGCACTGCATACACTGAAGACTTGGCTGCCTGTGAAATGTTTTCCAGGGTCCTCTGGTTGAGAGTACAAGGACAAAGAAAGGAAGCTTTTTTTTTTTTTTCCCTTTCATGGGAGGTATCACCCTGGGCCTAGAGAAGGGAAACAGATCTTAGTCCTTTTCTTGATTTTAGGAAAATTTTAGCTCTGAGATTTTATGAATTTGTGATTGTTTCACATATCTGTTTTTAAAGATCTGTGGGGGTTTCACTTAATCTTGGCAGACAGCGTCAGTAGGCAGGTATCAATCAAGCTTGAGAGCAACTCAAAAATAGCAAGACCACAAATGCTTGAACTTTTTCCTAAATGATTCCGCTTAATAACACAATACATTTAGAAACACAGTTACTAGGTTTTCATAATCATCTAGGATGCAATATTTCTGTGCAATATAGAGAACAGAACTCAAACAGTTTTCCTAAGATGAGGATTTAGCTATTGCTTTCAAAGTAATTTTTTAACTTCAAAAAGATGTAATAGCAACAGCAGAATTGTGGGACCCCTGCAGAGGTTGTATCTGGGCAAATATATCTTCATTTGTTAAGTTGTTTACATGTTTACAGGAAGCCTTGCTCGGGGCAGCAGGCGGAGAATCCCTACTCAACCAAATGTTGCCTCTGCACAATCATTCTTAGCTTCCAAGTAAGCAAAAGGAAATTGCATATTCATTTCAAATTTGTTATTTGGCTTACTGTGACTAGAGACATACTCAACCATGAATTTTTAAACCCATGAATTATTAAAAAACAAAGCTTTGCCAATTCTTTAGAAATGTGAAAAACAAATTGGAAAATAAAGTATTGCACTATGAAGCATAGGATGGAGGGAAGTGGAAGTAAAAAGAAATGAAAAGTTGTTCTCTGTAGTCAGTGCATTTGTCTTCAAAGAAATAATTCTGAAAGGAAGAAGCAGTGGTTTCCTTAAGCGCATGAAAGGTGCTCAGATTTTCCCTAACATTAAAAATCATGACGTGTCAGACGGCTGTGAGGGTTCAGAGCTAATATTAATAATGTTCATTTCATGGCCATGCTCTGCCACTGCTGGTTTTACATTTAACAGAGTCCATTTTTTCATCTCACCTTCAGAGCCACTGAATTCAAGATTTATTGATCTGGTGTCAATCAAATATGCTTTATTTTCTGAGTCTTTGGCTCACCTGTCTATAGACCCTGGATGAGGGAACACTGTTAACACTGGTGAATGTGTGTGGCAGCTTGGCAAGTGGGAGAGGATATGTTAGCTGGGTTCATGTGGGTGAGGCATTAGTGCTCATTGAGAGAGATTCTAGATCATGGAATTTGTAGGGACTGGTGCTTTTGCAGTGGGAGTAAGAATGGAGAGAAAGACCCTCTAAAGGAGCACATGCATCAGGGGGCATGCAAGAATCATAGTGATTACAATGCTGGAAAGAAATGACAAAGCTGATTTTAAAAAAATTTTGAGTGGTATTGTAAATTGGTACTTTATGGAAAAGGTAAGTATAATTAATTTATAGAATTATCAACTCTAATTATTTAATGCTTTTTAAACACATTTGAACATAATGTCTTCAATGTAAAGTTATAAAACAGTATAAAATTAAAAAAATAAAAATGCCACTTACACTTAAATCGCAAGCCAATAAGTGACATCCCTGTGCTCTCCTGTCTGAACTCTGGTCCTCTCCATCCTGGGGCCAGTGAGATCACTTGGAGCTGTAGCCTGTGATGTGGTCAGTGTGATGGAGGAGATACAACGCAAAATAAGATTAGAACTAGACCCACACAAAAAGTGGGAGTAGAAGAAATCAACATAACCATTATCACAAACCCTAGGTGCCAGCTCCTAAGTTACAAAGCATAAGTAGGAGCTAGACTGCAGTCTAAGGGCAAAGATATGGAGATTGGGCCCATTGTGAATCTCTTGTCTCTTTTCTAATTCTAGCTAGCCAGTGAACAGACAGCCATCCTCGAAGATGAGTCCCTCCCAACTGAAAGAAGGCTATATCAGTGCCATCCGTGCAAGAATTCGGGGCAGCCATTTTCTCTGTCCACCTGTGCCTATGCAGGTGCTTTCCTTTACCAACTCTGTCTCTCTGCAGGGCAGCGGCCTGACTGTCTGCCCGTGACCTGCATCATGCAGGCCTCTCTTAGCAAACCTACCCCCTCTGCGGGGCAGCTCTTTCTGCCCACTTATGTCTGTACAAGTGTCCTTTACTTCCTTGTCCTAATGAACCTGTTCTTTAAGTATAACTGAGTCTCTGTCTTGTGGAGAAATTTGTCTCGTGCCGGCCGAAGGGAGCTCTGGTGAAACCTTTCCCAGAGTGAACCCAAGGACCCCGCTCCGCTCTCAAATCCATCAACTCTAGAACGACATCAAGTGCAGTTGGCTTTCAGTATGCTCTTGTCATTTAGTCCCCTTAGTGGAGTTGTCACTGTTATTGCCTCTCTGTAAATTGTCTGTTCTGGCTATAAGGACTGATTTTAGCAGTTTTGATTTCTGCTCTTGCCACCCCAAAGAAGAATCTGTGACCCTGATCTCCTCTCTGAGGAGATGCCTCCAGCTGAGGCTTCTGCCTGTACAAGGAGCTCTTCCCATCAAGCCCATTCCTCATAAGTTTTTGCACAGGGATGTGGTGGGAGTAGGGGAAGAGTAATAGGCATTGCAAGAGATTAGTGACAAAGAATAGTTAAGTGGTTTGCAGTGAAGATGTTGGGGGTAGGGCTGGGAGGGAAATGGAAGACTATTACAGAAATAAAAATGGCCAATTCAACTGCTAACCAAAGTCTCAAACATTCGCATGACCATAACAAAAGTACCAATATTTCAATTTTTAAAATAGCAAGGTAAAAAGTGGTGGTTTTCAGCCTTGCCTGCACATTGGGAAGCAGTACAAATATCAGAGTTTATGCCCATCCCCCCCAGGGATATTGATTCAGTTAGTCTGGGTTGTGGTTCTATCCTCAAAAGTTTAAAAATCTTCCTAAGAGATTCCCAAAAGCAACCAACATTGAGTACAATATTGAGTGATCAGTGAGTAACAGGATTTTGAAACAAAGTTCTGGATTTAAAAGGGGGAACAGTGATTGCTTCTCATTAGGGAAAGGGCAAAAACTTAATACATGATGATCTCTTCCATTAGAGAAGGAAGAACAGGAGTTTCTCCTGCCTTCAGAGCCCTCACTACTATCAATCCAAAATAATCTACATTCTTTAAGTGGTGGTGATAGACATCCTGAGGCTCACAGGATTTTGATTGACCTCTAGTTCCCATACCAAGAGGCTGCTCTTGACCTGCTGAGAAAAACCCATGTGACACTTTTGGAGAGACTGACTCCACACTATTTAGCTCTTTACAGAAAAAAGTGTGTTGATTCTGCCCTAAAGTCAAGTCTGACACAGAAATTGTAATGTACAAAACTGACATGTAGTACAGGGAAAGCTTGCTTACATTAAAAATATACAACAACATAAAATGATTTGCAAGGTTCTTTGAAGATATGGTCTTCACTAGTGTGCTTAAGTGTTGGTTTAAAATTCATTAAATGGGGGCCTCCCCGGTGGCGCAGTGGCTAAGCACTGCGCTGTGGAGCTGTCAGCAGCGGCGACGCGAGTTCGAGCCTGGCCAGGAAGAATCCCACATGGTGCGGCAGACCTCCCCTGCCTCGCCCGCTGCTTCCCCCAGCAGTGTATCTCTGATCTGCCTGTTCTGTTCCCCGCTCTGTCTCTGGTGAACCCCCTCGCCACCCCACGCCTCTGGCCTGTCCCCCAGCTTGTATGTATAAAAAAAAAAATCTTTAAAAAAAATAAATAAAATTCATTAAATGACAAAGGGGTTGGTGTTTAGATAAATATAAAGCCAAAGCACCATGAAACATTATTCATAGAAGATTAACCGTAAAAAACAGGTAAAACCTTTGCAAATGATGTCACTAGTAACTCAGGACTCATCATCATGGCTCCATTTTTAGCTTTACTTCTAAATTAAGTAAGTCACTGCATAGTTCTGTTTCTACTTTTACACCATATTTTTCCCCAAAACTTCCATTTTTCAAAATATTGGCATATTGAGTCTTTTCAGATATGTACCATGTCAACAACATGCTATTTTTACTGTAGCAACAATACCAGAGTTTCTCAACAAGTGTTCCTTTCACCACATGCATCAGGATCATCTAAGATGCATGTTTTAAACACAAATTCCAGGGTCTCAGGCCAAACCCACTGATCCTGAACCCCAGAGGGCAAGATTCTGCTTAATCAGACTTCCCAAGTAAATCTCATACACCCAGGGAATATGCACAATATTATATGCATAATATTATGGAAATATGCACAATATTATATTCATGGCTGAACCGAGAACATTAGATCCAGAGGAGCAGGCAAACAGGATATATATCAGTTCTGTTATTCCTAGGAAGGATGTGGAAACCATCTGGTCAATAAGAAGCAGATTCATCCAAGTGGATAGAGAAATAATAGAAATGAGTAAACTCATTAAATAAGAATGGGAGCTCAAATGGACAGCTTCTGGTTTTTCTGCTTTATCAGACATGATTGACCTATGTAACATCTCCCTTTCTTCAAGAAAGGGAATGTCTTCTCTTTCTTCTTCTGGCATCCCTTCTTCATTGTGGAAACGACTAACTGTACCAGGCATTTTCTGTTGCTTTTTTCAGATCCACTTTCTATCTTCTGTCCACCCAATTTGTGTAGGCTGCATGGACAATAGCAAGAAACTCCTCTGCCCCGAGGCTTCTAGTTGGGCTGGTCAATGAGGTGTCCCAGCAGAAGGTGAGAGGGAGGGAAGAGAGACAGGATCCCTTAGTGTGGCTCCAACTCTGGCAAGGTATGTCTTTGCTTTGTTCAAGGTAGTCTTCTCTACTCATTGCTCCATTACTGGGTTCTATTATATGCTTTTGCCTTGTCCCTTTGATTATGAGGGTAGGGATGGCTCCATGGTGACAAATCTCAGGTTAATTAAAAAATCCATTATGTTCTACTTCAACCTGTCCACATATTTATATGTCTTAAACCCTCTCTGAATTATCCTAATTTGACTATGGCATCTGTTTCCTGCTTGGATCCCATTGAAATAGCAACCAAATGTCTACAGATAGTATCCAAAAAGAGAGGGGAAATCATCTCCCTGGTGCACACAGGTTTAGGTTATCAAATGTGATCAGCTCTTCACATCTCTCACTTGTATTATTGCTCCTGCCCAAGGCCCTCTTCCTTCTGATTGTCTGTATAACTCCTGGTCATTTTAAAAGTCTCACCTTCTAAAAGGTATCTTAAACAGCTTTCCCAAACTAAATTAGTTCCCCTATTATACTCTCTCATAATACACTTTAGCTTTCCTTCATGAAACTGATGCATACTATAAAGAATGTATATTATATTAACTTTGGGTATCTCTCACCTTGGGCTGTGAGCTCTAGGAGGGCTCTATTTTGTGTTCAACACCTGTCTTTTCCAAATGTTCACTCAATTTTTGGTTGGCTATGTGAATAAATAAAATATAATTACTCTAGTAAATTTCACTGCTGTTCTTTTTCTCTGGAAAAACAAAGACTTACAAGCTGTGCATACAGAGCATGCTATTGTCTCTGCTCTCATAAGCCCACTCCCTTTCATGTGACCAGTTAGGTCAATACCTGTACAAACCTGAACATCTTAGGTGAATGGCTCTACCTGACTTGCAGAAGCTTGTCTGTTTTATGACGGATTTGCTATAAAAAAGAGATAAAACTTATCGAACTGTCAATAGTTGATAAAGTAACAATAAATCATAAAAATCAAGAAATTTTGCATGATAAATATAGGGCTAGTGCTGCATTAAATTTAATGAGTGGGCATTTGCATTTTCCTAGCCAATGAGAAAGACTCCCTGGATTCCCCACATTTGCTTTTCTCCCCTGCATAGTATTTCTAGTAGGAGATATCTGCAGGCACCCGGTTATAGTAAAAGACTTCTTGGAGAATGAGTGCCCAAAACTTTCAGGTGGCAAATTTTTTTTTTTTTAGATTTATTTATTTATACATACAGCTGGGGTACAGGCCAGAGGTGTGGAGCGGTGAGAGGCTTCATGTCCACCAGAGACAGAGTGGGGAGCAGAACAGGCAGATCAGAAATACACTGCTGAGGGGAGCAGTGGGCGAGGCAGGAGAGGTCTGCCGCACCATGCGGGATCCTCCCTGGCTGGGCATCAAACTCACATAGCTGCTGCCGACAGCTCCACAGTGCAGTGCTTAACCGCTGCGCCACCAGGGAGGCCCTCAGGAGGCAAATTTGACTAAACTGCAAGGTTTCATTTGTTATGGGGTTCTCCTTCTGAATAAATAGGCTGGATTAGTGAAGAGAAAAAAAATTTAAATCGCTCCAAATATTTGTAGATAGAATAGCTAGTGAGAACTCCACTTGATAACTCTGTTTTTTCACTTTCCCATTCCCCAGAATGTAGATTTCATTCTCTTTGTAACCTAAAACTTTGGGGGACATAGAGATATATGCACAAGTAAGGCCACTGCACAGATCCAATGGGGGATTATCAGTCGCTTTCCCATTTGCATTCCCCTTCTCCTCCATGCACAGTCTTTACACCATTTCACTTTTTCCCTTTATGAACCAAAGCCACCTGGTCCCAAGAGCTCATTTCTGAATTTCTCTTTTGAGGCACTGCAGTCAGTGCAGTTTCTTTTGCCAGCTGGCATTTCAGGCTGAAAACTCATGCAGATAACTACCCTTTTCCACTTTATCACAAGTCCAGGGACAACCTTTCTGCTTTGCACCAAATGCTATTTTAAAGAAAAAGAAATTCAATCAGAATCTTACTGCATTTCAGTTTGGGCTGACCTGTTTTCTTAGTAACTTTCCGGAGTAAGAGAAGCTATTCAGATTCTTTCCACTAATTTGTTAATATTTGAAGTTCCTTTGTTAAAGGCAATTTAAGTTTAATATTATAAGCCCTGATAAACAGCAATTTCCCTATGTGAGGTAATACTTAGCATGTTGTTATTTACATTTCAGTGAAAATGAGACTGCCAGTTGCATTTTCAAAGTAGTTTCCCATAAGGTGTGGGGGGAAAGAGAAGCAGGCTAGAAAATATAAGTAGCTTATAAGAAGCACTGAGAGGAACAGAAAGGGGATGTTCTGGTTTTTAATTAAGCATCATCTACTTTTGCTAGACATACTCCTTACTTCATTCTCAGTTTCAACTAACATCACATTTTATCAATTATTGACTTCATTCTAAATAAAATAATATGTAATACACTTTCTTTTATCTGGTCAATCCAGAGATGTATTTACTTCACTATTAGCAATCTTTCAATGTGTGCATATAGTACAGATCTAATATAAAAATGTATGTGTTTTAAATTTATTATTCATACATACTTACATGTGTGTATTTGTTTTGAACATATTATCATTCTTACATACTTACATTATGTGTATCTATATATGTTTAAACGTGTGTGTGTATTAACATGAGTTAAAACAGTACCTGGATTCAGCATTATGCAAGGCTGTAAGATTTATAGACATGTAAGATATAAGAAAACCACCATAGTATGTGCTACAATATTTTGTACTATTACCCTTCAGGAAATGCAAACAGGGAACATTTTATTAAGCACATCAAAATTTGTACCTCCATCTAGTGGTGATTGATAGAAATAACATGTTTTCTGGGAGAAAAATGATACATACATATAATGTCATAAGGCGATGATACTTCAATTTAAAAAATAAAATTAAAGTTCTTGATCAACCAGCATTCATTGTCAATTCAATTTTTTTTATATGGCATGGGAAATAAAAGTAATGCTGGGCATGTAATAGGCAAAGAAAGGGAAACTAGCCCACAAATGATGTAGAGTAGGCTGAAATTATTCAGGATGGAATAAGCCATAGTCTCAAGCAGGACTTACATAGGGGAAATCTCATAGGACTAAAGATTGGATAGTTTTATTTCGAGCCTGAAGAAGGACAGGGAATGACCCTCATTTGCCCTTTTGCTCATAACACCACCTAATGGCCATCTATCTCCAGAGCTTAGTAGTCAGACACTGTGACGACAAAGAGTGTTTCCAAGAGAGAATTATTTTGGGATAAGAAAGAATCCCTTGGTTTCCTTGAGTGTTTCATCTGAAATCCTTGTAAGTGGGAATTTCAATGAAATTTTTGGCTTAAATTGATGTAGGAACAAGGGCTCTCTGCTTCCAGGTTCTAGGGCGGCCAAGGAGAAACTCTTAATGGAAAGAGCAATTTTTCCTGTCCTAAATTTTCCCAGGGTTTTTCTTTCATGATTTTTTTTTCAGAACAAGGTAGAACAAGTTCTTAGGACAGATAACCTGAAAATATTGTTTTTTAATATAAAAATGGACAAACCTGTTTCCATTTTATCTTTTTTATATAATAAAAGAGAGAATTGCTTAGATTTATCAAATGTCATAAAGATTTCATCCCACTAATGATAGGAAGAGAGAGTAAATCTAATAAATCTGACCAACTATAACACTTAAAGAGTCTCATAATTTATAAAAAAGTTCATGTTATTTGTTGAGTTGCTTCAGTGCTGGAAAAAATCTAATAGAGATCTCATGTAAGCTGTTATTAGGCTTTTACTTGCAAAGGAAAATGGCCCAAACAATCCATTTCTCAAAGAACTGGCCTGAAATTTAATGCACAAACAGGACAATTTATAACTCTTATTTTATTTTTGAATTTCTGGTTTGAATAACAAGTATTTTGATTCTTGACTTGAGTTTGTTTATTTAGTTACGCAAAGCAGAATAGTGCATAGTGACTTATAGTCACCAGTGATTAGTGACAATAGAGACAGTGACTAAAATCAGTGACCTGATTTTCCTTTGCATAATGTATCAATAATTGTTCTTCCATTGACTTAATTATTCTGACTTGGCTTAAAAAATATTTCTAGATTTAAATGACTTTTGGCTCTAGCACATAGCTTTGCTTTTTATGTATTTATTTAACAAATGCTTATATGTGTGTTTTTTATCGTATCTGGAGTTAGGTGCTGGGGATACCATAATTTTGGGTTGGGTAGGAGGGCTTTTGTAGGAATTGTTTCATCAAAAATATTTATGCCAATTGCCAGAATTATACCACCTTATAACATTATTAAAGTTTATCTTTGATGACTTCTTGTCCTCTTTGGTTCTGGACAGATTTGTGCCTGGATTTAGTTATCTACTCTTTATTAGTCTTAATTTACCCTTCCTGAAGGATTCTACCTACAATAGAAGCAGCAGCCTCCAGCTAGCTCTACCTAATACTGTCCTTCTGAAGGTAGATCACACATCACAAAGCTCACCTTAGACCTGAGGGGTAACCAAGTGGTACTGTTTGTGGAGGTTATAGATGGAACTTGGGCTTTTAGGTTGGGACATCCACATTGTATCTGAGAGGCCACCTATAGAAACACACAGAACCTGGTCAGGAATTGAAGGGCAGATGCTACAGACACCAGCAGGGAAGAATTGACAGCACCTAGTGCTACCAAACTAAAGATCATATGAAGTCAGGGGATAGAAGAGATTTTATTTGGCAGTTGAGAAGCTTACACACACACACACACACACACACACACACACGTGTGTGCTCCATTGCAGCTTCTTTGGCACCGGGCACTTCATTCCTGATCCTCCTAGGAGGTGCCGGTGCCCTCCTGGTAGGAAGGCTGTCTGGAAAGCACACTTTTGCTCCAGATTGGTCTTTAACTCAGGCAGTGCTGTGTGCACTCTGATATTTGAAACAGATATTGAGTGAAATATTGTATCTCTGTTTTTAGATACAGGCATCTCAGGACTCAGTCACAACTTCTATAGAGACAGGAGACAAATTTGCCTAAAGACATAAAATCAAGTGACAGAACTATGCTTAAAGCCATGTGTCTGAATTAAAATATATAGGGTGTTCTGTGTGTGATATCAGGTTGGCACTCATTTCTTTTTCATCAGCATTTAGTTGCTGCCTTTTGAATTATTTTAATTGTTTTATTCATGTTCATTCGCCTTGTCTCTTATGGTTGTAAATATCTGAGGGCTAAGTCAAACATTGCCAGGGTCTATTTCCCAGAGCACTAAGAATAATGCTGAGAAAATAATGGATGTTCAGAATAAATTACTGGATAGCATAGAGTTAGTCTTTGGAATAATCTGCTGGTATCAAAGAGAAAAGATATCAGTGTCAGGAAAAACTAATTTGAGTCCCTGAAAACACCAATTACTATTTGTGAGATACAGAGCATATTACTTAATCTAAAACTTTGGTTCTTTATCTTTAAAGTGGACATAGTAAAAAACTTTACCTAGTGAAATTATTATTATAATTCAATGATATAATATAGGTAAAGCACAGAGAACATATGCTCTTGTAAGTAGACTAGAAAGCATCATCAGTTTCTAATCAAATTTCAGAAATCACATGGAAGATAATATTCTGACATTTTACTAAGGCGTGAATTTGGCTAATAATCACAGACAAGAATTCACTTCAAGACTGGTATATGCAGCATAGCTCATTTTTCATTTATAACCTTTCAAACTATAAATGGATGGTCACTTAAAGTGTAAAAATGCAGGGGCCTCCCTGGTGGCGCAGCGGTTAAGCACTGCGCTGTGTAGCTGTCGGCAGCAGCCATGCGAGTTCAACGCCCGGCCGGGGAGAATCCCACATGTTGCGGCAGACCTCTCCTGCCTCGCCCACTGCTCCCCTCAGCAGTGTATTTCTGATCTGCCTGTTCTGCTCCCCACTCTGTCTCTGGTGAAGCCTCTCACCGCTCCACACCTCTGGCCTGTACCCCAGCTGTATGTATAAATAAATAAATCTTTAAAAAAATAAAAAAAGTGTAAAAATGCAAGCGCCAATGGTATACTGAAACTATGCGTGTTGATATGGACTATACTTTATTCTCAAAAAATTACTTGTTTACATATTATAATTCGTATCCAAAGGTCATTAATTAACTGATTTAATATTACTTTATGAATTATAAAAATGTATGTAAGTAGGGAATCCTGGTGGCCTAGGGGTTGAATCTCAGCACTATCACCGCCACAGCCTGAATTCGATCCCTGGGCAGGGTGCTAACCCACATGGCGAAGCAAACTTCTATCTCGCCTGCTGCTCCCCTCACCAGTGTATTTCAGTAGATCTGCCTGTTCTGCTCCTCATTCTGTCTCTGATGAATCCTCTCATCTCCTACCTCCTGCACCTCTAGCCTACACCCCAGTTCTTTTAAGCAAAAAAAAAAAAAAAAATCTGCAAGTTCAATCAGATTTTCTTTTGAGAAAACAAACTCTAGTCTTGTTTGCCTAGGTTAGAATGACAGTCTAGTATTTTAATTCACACTGATAAAATCAAGGAGACCCAAATAGTTGGCATAACTGTGTAGCAACCAGCTGTCCCAGTAACTCATAACTATTTTAATGATGTTTATAGCTCCATACGATCTATTTATTACTATCAATGATAAAATCTTGACGATACCCATGATATGTTGCTTAGATTCCAACATCACATGAAGAGCTTAAACATACTGATTTCTGGAGGTAGTGGGGCTGGGGTGAGCTGGGCTGAGCTGGCAGGGACAGTAGAGCCACCGCCAAAGCGTCTGCTGGGCCCACTCCAATTACAGGGCATACCTTGGGGCATTGCCTGCAGCACTGGGTTACCCACCTTTAGTAAGCTGATTCTCATAATACAAAACAAAAGAAAAACAAAAAACATCCTGCTCTCTTCTCTGAAAACTCGTCCTTATTTTCTTGTTTTGTTGTTTTTTGAGGGAGAACTTACAAAAACTCTTTATATAATAAACGGGATCCACGGGGGTCTATTTTACCAGCATCATAACTCTAGAAATTAACAGTTGTACAGAGCCTCCATGTACCAGTGCTCAAAGCTGAGGCAAAGTGTACTTAAAAAGAAGACTGTTTAAAGATAAATTGTCTCTCATTTCTACTTACTGTGTCATATGTGTGAGACTAATTTAGAGATTCCTTGAGTACTGAAAACAGGGCTTTTCTCACATTGTATGTATCTCAGTGCTAATACATGCTACGAAAACTGTAGCAGACAGATTTTCCTTCGGAACCCTTCTCATAACACTCTCCTATCTCCCACCCAAAGTAGAATTTCTGGTATTTGCCAGTCCATAGATGGGCTACCTGCCAGCTGAAGAAACTTATTTAAGGAATTGGCTGCATTTCAACATTTATCGTTTAGTTCCAGCTATAGATGGTTTACTGTGAAAAATAAAAGACTTGGGTATTCAGCTGACAGAGAGTAGAAACCTCTTTGTTGACAGAAATAAAATGTGTCTTGTCATAGGTGCTGATATCACATATTAATCGGCCCTGCTGGGGAACATGGGCTCCCGGTGCAATGTGCTATAAATATTGATGTGATCACCTCAAACTGGCAGGCTGACTGGGAAGTCAGGAGATGTGTAGATAAAGGATTTTCATACAGGTGTGCTCTGTGGCTCTCCATTCTCCCTCTCTCCCTCCTTTTCCTGCTTTGAAATCTACATATCTTCAACTAATTGCTCCCCTGTCCTGTTCTCAAAACTCTGAAAAACCTTTGCAGATATTCCAGGATTGTGGTTCAACACCTAATTCTTTCATCTTTTACATTTTATATAGTTTTTGACAACAGAAGATTCCTCCAACTGGCTTCTATGTGGTGGAGCAAAAGGTTGTCTGGCATTGGCTGCTGGGGAGGAAATATCCAGACTATTTCAGCTGTGCGAGCAGAATTTTATGCTGTGATGTTATTTTCAGTTCAGGGCACACTTTCCAGTAAGCAACTTAACAGTCTTTCTTAAAGTTATAAGTCGACTAGAAGAAAATTGTTCTGTTTCTGAAGACTGAGCAGTGATGCTCACAATGGCAAAAAGCAAGTTATCTTGTGAAATATTTGTTGTTTCATCACTGATTACTAATTCTTGCCAACCATAAGATATAGTCTGAATTGGGACCAGATTGAAGTCAAAATAGAGTCTCATCATTTAACTATATGGCTATATAACTTCAGCACACAGATGTGTGGACTTGTTCTGAAAAATATTTTACCTTTTTCATCAAAAAACTTTTTATTGAGCAACCAGTACTGTCAGAGACTGCTCTAGGCACAGTTACTGCAGGGATGAGCAAGTGAGATGCACAGACAAGGTCTCTGCTCTCACCTTATGTTCTCGTAATAAGATACCCAAATAAACAAGGAACACATCAAATATAGACTTTTCAGAACAGAATGGGTTCAGAACAGAATTTCTTTTCAGAAAATAGAATGGGTGGCTATTGTAGTCAGGACTAGTTTGAAACCTAAGTTTTTATTTTTAAAGATTTTATTTTATTTATTTATTTTGTGTAGAAGAGCCGGGGTGCTTGCTGGAGGTATGGGATGGGGGAGAAGATTCACCAAAGACAAAGTGGGGAGTAAAGTAGACGGATCTCCTGAAATACAATGCTAATGAGAGCAGTGGGCGAGACAGGAGAGGTCTGCTGCACCATGTGGGTTAGTTCCCTGGCTTGGGATCGAACTCAGGCCATCACAGTGGGCTGTCATGGTGATAGCACTGAGACTCAATGCCTAGGCCACCAGGGAGGCCCTAAAACATAAGTTTTAAAAGTGTTACCAGCAGGTTGCATTAATTGATGGGATAAGAGATTGCTTTAAGCAACATGGAAGTACATGCGCAAACTTTAATGTTGGAATGCTTGACATTTTTGAAGAAAAGATAGAATTGCAGTTTGCTCAATATCATCATGTATTTAAAAATATTAATGACAAAAAATTAAATTAATATTAATGTAAAATATTGATTACTTTGACCAAATAAGGGTATGTGATAGAAGAATGGGGGGAAGACAAAGAATGGGTAGAGCACTTCTTCAAGGATATTGTACCAAAGTAACCTTAATCCTTTCTATCAAATGTCTGGACAAGGACCAAGAACAAGAAGATCACCCGGTGTTCTCTAAGATGAGGACCTGGATGGTTAGAGGGATTCTGTGATAGATCTTCTATAGGAGTTTCATCTCAAAAAATTATCAGCACCCTTAGTTTTGATGAAAACCTAAAGAAACAATGGTGATTCCTCTACTTACATCAGTTCTTAGTGCCTGGCACAGAACTTAGTAAAAGCTGGTTGCTCAGATTTTATGGGATGCGAGTGGGTAAGTAAATTTGAAAAAAATCCAACTCCCTACCCTAATTTGGAAATCTAAACTAAATAGAAAGCTATGTAGAATGTTTTGTCCTAATCTGTACCAATTTGCTATTCTGAAGTGAATGGGTAAAAAGAAGTTTAAGGAAGAAAGAGGCAACTCCAAATATTTTTCTAAAGATTTATTTATTTATGCATACAATCTGGGATACAGGCCAGAGGCGTGGGGCGGTGAGAGGGTTCACCAGAGACAGTTGGGAGCAGAACAGGAAGAGTGGCGGAAATACACTGCTGAGGGGAGCAGCAGGGGAGACAGGAGAGGTCTGCTGCACCATGTGGGTCTCCCCGCTCGGCTGGGAGTCCAACTTGCGTCACTGCTACCTGAAGCGCCTAACCGCTGCGCCACCAGGGAGGCCCGACTCCAAATATTTCTTAAAATTGCTCTAGGCCTTTATTTCTTAATATTAGAAAATTAAAACCCCACGAGGAATGCTGATAAGTTGTAATAACTAAGCTAACTTAATTTGACTTCTTTTTGTGATCTCATCCATATACCTATTCTAGAAAGACTACAGTATTTTTTTGGGGGGAGGGGTAATGTAAGAGTAGAGCATGTTTCAGATTATCATCTCAGGGAAACACATTTTAAAATAGGTCATATTGACTAAATTTGCCCAATTTTATTTTATTAAGTAAGGTTTTATTTGAGGCGATTTTTTTTTTTTTTGGTTTGAATATTTTCCCTGACCCTAATCGCTATCATCATATTCCAAAATTTCTGTAGAGAGCATGTCTGTTAAATTTGGGAAGTACTTTTTAGAAATGGGCTGTAAAATGCAATCAGGCTTTTTTTTTTTTTTTAGGTTAGAAGTAGTTTAAGGAATTTTCTGTATTCAAGGTTTGATAATGACTAAAATTAGTTCTTATTTTAAATGACAATTGATCGAAAGACAGGGTGGATCACTGGGCCTATCTTCAGAAGCTTAAATGTAAAGAGATCAAATAATTGTGACTGAAAGCCATATTAAAGAGCATGGTTAATGTGGAAAATAGATTATAGAGTCTGATCACAGACTTTATGCAGAAATTGGATTTCATAGATACGATGTGAACTGCACAAAGCAATCTATCCAGCAGGGGAAGAACCTGAAAGTACTTGGAGATTTCATTTGAAAAAGTTTGAAAATATTGTTATTTCCATTTATTTTAAGTGACAGATGAATAGGAGCAAGTTAAAACATGATACTGAAGACTTTTATTGGAATAAAAGTTATATCAAATTATTTTAAATGAGGCTTCAAAAAAATTTGGCAAAATTATAGGATTTTTATTTAATTCTATGCAAACCACACTGTTCTGTTCTGGATTGGTGAAGCAATAAACATTAGTGAATATTTTCAGTCTCTGCTGAATTTTGATTGAAAAGAGAACAGGCATTTTGATACTTGTTACGTTCTTTTTCTTGAGCTTATGACCTTTCTAAAATAGAACTGTCAATTGAATTAAATCTTTAATTGAATACTTTCTAGTGCAAAGCCCTGTACTTGAAGAAACATGACAAAATGAATAAAACAACGTCCTTTCCCTAAAGTTGTTCAGTCTGGCGGTAGAGGCATCCCTCTGTTGCCTAATGGTTGTCCCCATCTGAAATTTCTGTGTCACTTTAAATTCAGTATATTTCAAACTGAATTTAGTACCTACTGTCCTGTAATTCTCACCTTGAAAGCACGCTTTTTAATGGACATTTATATTTAAAATTATATTAAATTATTGATTGAAATTTTATGCATAGAAAATTTTCACAAACTGAGCAGCTTAAAACAGCACACATTTATTACCTCAGTGTTTGTGGTTCAGAAGTCTGTCAAAGCTTAACTGCATCCTCAGGTTAGGGTATCACCCACTGCAATCAATCGTTGTCCCGGGCTGTAGTTCCATCTAGACTCAACTGGGGAAATATCCACTTCTCTCAACAATCATAATCCATTGGATTTTCATTTCATGGAAATTTGCCTTTTTAAAAGTCAATAAGGTAACTGAATCAGGGCAAAAGCTAATAAGATTGATTCTTACATAATTTAATGTACTCACAGGAGTGAAAACCTATCACCTCTGCTACATCACAGCATCGGTAAAAAATAAGGCACAGCCACTGCCCACACTAAGGGGAGGAAATTTACAAGGATAGGAACACCAGAAGGTAGAGCTCATAGGGCCACCTTACAGTCTGTCTGCCACAGAAATAGAATTGGCTGCCAGTGAAAATTTTACTGTAAATTTAATTTTTAGATTTTTCACATTGCCTCTTAACTGAACATATTTCCTTTGGTTAATGATGATTTAGTGTTGTTACAAGTTTTTTTCTATTTTAGTAATGCCAAAAGGTACACTATGCATTATATTGAAATGTTTGCTCTGTAATTTTTCCAACTTTATTACATAAACATATGTAAGTTTAAGGTATCCAGTGTGGTGATCTGATACAACAGATATTGCAAAATAGTTACCATAATAAAGTTAGTTAATACCTCCACATAAATACCTTCTTGTTTTCTGGTGATATATTTAAGATCAACTCTCCTACAATTTTCAAATATTTAATATAGTATCATTAATTATTCTCACCAAGCTACACATTACTCAAAACTTGCTCATCTTATTGCTGGAAGTTCATTTTTAATTTTATTTTGAAGATTTATCTATTTATGCATGCAAGCTGGGGTACAGGCCAGAAGCATGGGGAAGTGAGAGGGTGCACCAAAGACAAAGTGGGGAGCAGAAGAGGCAGATCGACTGAAATACACTGCTGAGGGGAGCAGCAGGCGAGGCAGGAGAGGTCTGCTGTGCCATGTGGGAATCTCCAGGGCCGGTCGTCGCACTCGCGTTGCTGCTGCTGACAGCTCCACAGTGCAGCGCTTAACCGCTGCCCCACCAGGGAGGCCCTATTGCTGGAAGTTTAAATCCCTTGACCGACATCTTCCAACTTCCCTCACACCCAGCTCCTGGAAAACATCATTGTACTTTATAGTTCCATGGTTTGGCTTTTTACTTTTATTCATCTCTAAGAAAAATTGTGATTTAAACTAACCATACTATATCATAAAGTGCTTTACTATAAACTGAAGTTACTTTCCAAGTAAAACTCCTAAAGCTAGCATTTGAAAATCAAATATAAGAGAAAACATAACAATATTTGTCTTTTTTTTATCTGACTTATTCAATTAGCATAAATCTCTCTAGGTTCATCCTTGTCACAAATGACAGGATTTCCTCCTTTTTTTTAATGGTTGAATAGTGTGTGTGTGTGTGTGTGTTTGTGTGTAACATTTTTATTCATCTACTGATGGACACTTGGGTTGCTTTCTTGTCTTGGCTACTATATATAATGCTGCAATGGACTTTGAGATGTAGAAAAATATTGAAAGTAGTGCTTTTATTTCATTTGGATATATACTCAGAAGTGAGATTTCTGAATCATGTAAGTTCCATTTTGAAACTTTTAGAAACCTCCAAACTGTTTTCCAGAGTGACTATCCTAATTCCCAAGTCCACCAGTAGAGCACAAAGAGTTTTCCCAATTCTTCACCGACACTTGTTATCTCTTATCTATTAGATAATAGCAATTCTAACTGGTTTGAACTGATATCTCATTATAGTTTAAATTTGCATTTCCTTGATAATTTCTTTTTTGTAGGGATGGAAAGGTGTGACCTGCAGGTTGAATGTTCTGAAAACGATGAGCAGCAATATTCAGAACCATTAAATTAATGTTACCTCCACATTTACAACTGTGCCGTCAGGATTTTGCTGTTTACCCAGTTCATTCTAATGTGTGTGCAAGATGACATCTACAGAGATCTGTGAGCTCCTCAAACCAAATTGTAAAATGACATTAATACTCATAAATGCACTGAAATGAGGCCATGTAAAATAAGATCAGAGCTCTTAAATATCTTCATCAGAATTGATTCTTTCTTCAAGCTCACTTGTTCTTATCCCTAGTTGCCCTTCTTCCTATATACATGGTGTCTTTTCTTTTGCCCTAAGTATAATCCTTTTTATTTCTCACAATAATTAGAAAATTTGTGACTCTTTGGTTCAGACTTAAAATTTATTAAGCATAACATTCATTTCTACGATCATGTTTAAGAATCTCCCTTTAGAAAGTAGTATTAAAAATAACCCCTTAAAGGGAATATAATGGGGGTATTCTTTTAGGAATTTTTCTGAAATATTGACTTTTAAAGTTAAATTGTGTTCTTTGAATGTAAATGATATATTCTGGAAGAGAGCCACTATATTGGTTCCATAGTAAGTCAGATTGGATAATGTCAAAAAACTAATAATCCTGATGTAGAAAATATCTGCTTAATGTATAGTAGGTCAGGAAAGTAGCTCAGTGGCTTTATTATTTTTTTAAATGTTTGCGTAGGAGAACTGGGTGTAGGCCAGAGGGGTGTGTGTGTGTGTTGGGGGGGGGGGGATGAGAGTGTTCACCAGAGACAAAGAGGGGAGCAGAACAGAAGGATCTAATGAAATATACTGCTGAGGGGAGCAGTGGGTATAACCAGAGATGTCTGCTGTGCCACGTGGGTTAGCTCCCTGCCCAGGGATTGAACTCAGGCCACTGGAGTGATAGTGCTGATACGTAATCCCTAGGCCACAAGGGAGGCCCCTATTTTTTAAAAATAATTGCTTAACTTCATATGCCACTAAGCCCTTTCAGTAAAATTTGATCTCTAATAATGAGGAAAATAAATAGAAAATATGGAAAGTAATCAGACATAGATAAAAGTTTTAGTAAAGATATCTTACATGTTCTTCCAAATTGCTAGACTATACACATTTTTACTCCATATAGAACTCACACAGAATATTTTTAATTATATAGAGTGGACCCTGAGGTTAAATGTGAATATTTGGCAATAGTGTAACATATTAGCTATTAACACTACTTGAGCTTTTTTTCTGTGAGGTGTACAGTATAAAAGAAATAGTCTTCCTTACAAACCAATCAACTACTGGGAGACAGAACTCATAAAAAGGGATACTCAATCCTGGATTTCCCTGGCTAGACATCAAAAAAAGCAATGAAATTAAGCTCTATATTTGCAGAACACTTTGAATTGTATAAACTGTTTTCACATGTGGTATCTCTTAAGGTCTCTGAGGATACTGTGAAAACCACAGGGTGTGGTAAAAGAACACGACTTAGTTTCAGGAACAGCTGGTTCTAAATCATGTTCTGCCTCTTAAACTGGAGATTTATTTAATATCTCTGTGCCTCCATTTCTTCATTTGTATAGTAAGAATGACTAATATGCTTTTTAGTGCTTTGAGAGTTAAAAAAATAGCATATGATGTTTCCTGTAGGATAATGGCTATATAGTAGTAGTAGGTACCCAATTAATATGTTGTTTGGGGCTAGGTTCTAGGTCTCCTAAATAAGATCAAGTCTCTGTTTATTATATCACACTACTGGCTCATCATATGTGCTCAAAGATTTGAAGACTCACCCTTAAAAGTAATACCTGTAAGCATATGCTAAGGATATGTCAATTCTTGTTTTAAATGTCACCGGTCAACATTGAGATTGCTACTGACTTAAAAAGGCCCTCATCTATAGTATCTTGGTGTGCTGAACATGAATATAACCCTGGAAATTTTTTATTAGTTCTCAGTTTGAAGATATTTCATATAATTCATTTTATATGTTTCACCATGTAAATTTATCCAGTAGGACTGCAACAAAATCCTAAATCAGCCTAGAAAGATGTAATATTGCATCACATTGCATAGTACCATCATGCACACATCATCCAGAGTTGATTGCATCATGTTCTCATGCAATGCAATGCTATTGCCAGGCAGCTGCTGAAGTAAGCTGATGTTAACAGTGCACTATATAAAGCCCTGTCGGAAAGGTTGCACATTGAAAATATTTCAGACATTGTGCGAGACAGTTTAAGCTACTGCTACATAGAACTATTATTATTTTATCCATTTAGGCACAATACAGAACAGTCATGCCTCAAAAGTGAGTTCATAACATGGACAATCTCTGCTCTATTTGTGGGAAAGTGACATTTGCCAACCAGAAGAAAAATATCACTTCTCAAGTGAAGAAGGCTTATCATCTTTACTTCGGATGCAAGGTTGGTGACCAAGACAAGCTGTGGGCCCCACATATATGCTGTGGTCCATGTAGAACACAGCTTTCACAGTGGTTCAATGGCAAAATATCATTAATGCCATTTGCAGTCCCCATGGTGTGGAGAGAGCCAAGCAACCACAAGAAAGACTGTTACTTCTTCTTGGTTCCTCCCTTTCCAGCAGAATAACAAATCAAAAGAAGTTGAGAATAGTCTACCCAAACATTCTGTCTGCATTGAGACCAGTTCCACATGGCAAGGGACTTCCTATTCCAGAACCTCCAGCAGAATATTCTCTTGATTCATCTGATGAGTACAAGGGTGAGCAGACCTGTTCTTCTCCTGTTCCACCAGCATGCAGTGATCCAGATTTTCACTGTGGTGCATCATCAACCCCACACAGGCTAACACAGGAAGAACTCAGTGACCTGGTTTGTGATTTGGACTTATTCAAGAACAAGGCAGAATTGCTAGGATCAAGACTCCAACAATGCAATCTTCTAGAAGAAGATGTCACAATGATTTTATATCAAAAGCACCACCAACAGTTGGAGCTTTTCTTCAGAAAGGAAAGTACTCTGGTATTCAGTTCCAATATTGAGGGCCTCATGAGTGCCTTAGAAATCACTCACGACCCATATGAATGGAGACTATTTCTATACTCTTCGAAACTGAGTCTTAAGGCTGTGCTTTCGCACAATGGAAACCGTCATTCATCTATTCCAGTAGCACATGCTATCCACATGAGACATACGATAACTTAAAGCAACTACTGAATTCCATCGAGTATAACAAATACAGCTGGCACATCTGTGGTGATTTGAAGCTAGTTACCCTTTTAATGGGACTGCATCAGGGATATAAAAAAATACATGTGTTCCTGATGTTAGTGGGATAGCCGAACAAGTGAATTGCACTACTTGGAGAAGGAATGGACTCACAGACAAAATGTATTAGTTGGAGAGAAGAATATCCAGAACCCACCTCTGGTCGAGGCTCACAAAATCCTGCTACCACCCCTTCACATCAAAGTAGGTTTGATGAAGAATTTTGCAAAAGCCATGGACTGGACCTTGCCAGCTTTCCAATACCTGTGTGAAAAATTTCCTTGACTCAGTGAAGCAAAGATTAAAGAGGGAGTTTTTGTGGGTCCTCAGATTTGAGAGCTCTTCAAAGATGACCGGTTGAACAACTTGCTGCAGGGTGATGCGAAACAAGCATGGAATGCTTTTCACCTAGTGTCTACAAACTTTCTTGGGAATGTTAGGGCAGAAAACTACAAGGAACTAGTAGAAGACATGCTGATGCAGTATCAGAAACTTGGCTGCATTATGTCTCTCAAGATCCACTTCCTTCATGTCTCTAAAGATCCACTTCCTTCATTTCCATCTGCATTTCTTCCCCGAAAACTGTGGTATGGTTACTGATGAACATGGTGAAAGTTTTCATCAAGATATCGCATCAATGCAACAAAGATACCAGGGAAAATGGTCCACTACAATGCTGGCTGACTACTGCTGGACACTCCCCAGAGATGCTCCTGAACAGCTGTACAAGAGACAAGCAAAGAAATCTAAGAAGTAGTTTGTGACTTGATTTTTTACAGTTATTAACTGTAGGCCTATTACTATTGGCATGCATTTCGTGATGTAAACATCAATTCATTGCAGATAACAAAAAAATAGAGCCAAAATTAGAATTTGACTGTCATATTCATGTTGAGCACATACAAATTGATAGGAAATGACTAATTTTATTTGTTACATGACTTTGTAAAAATTTGTTGACCAGTGTGTTCTCTGGAGAATGTGTACCATTGTGCTCCCTTTTCCCTGATAAATTTTACTTTGCACCTCATCTGAGATAGCTTTATAGCACTCGATATAACATTTGATCGCCTTAGCGATGCTACGAACTCCACAATGTCATCATATCTTACATATCTTATACATAATAAGTTTACTGTCTTTTCTCTAGAGGGTTAGTAGGGGGTAGCAATGATTATAAATTATTGGAAAGAGGAAAGACCTTACAAGTGTCAGACACAAAGGAAACAATAACAAGACAACTATGTGTGCAGAAGTATTCACCAAGGCCATGGCTGAGCTCAGGGTATTTAAAGAAATATAGGAAGTTAGGGGCCTCCCTGGTGGCACAGTGGTTGAGCGCTGCGCTGTGGAGCTGTCGGCACCGGGCGAGATGCGAGTTCGACGCCCAGCGCCCAGCGGGGGAGAATCCCACGTGGTGCGGCAGACCTCTCCTGCTTCGTCCGCTGCTCCCCTCAGCAGTGTATTTCTGATCTGCCTGTTCTGCTCCCCGTTCTGTCTCTGGTGAACCTTCTCGCCACCCCATGCCTCTGACCTGTACCCCAGCTTCTATGTATAAATAAATAAATCTTAAAAAAAAAATAAAGAAATACAGGAACCTATAGAAGGTGTGGAGCTAACAGTGTTGAGAGAAAACGTGAGCATGTGATCTGCCTTGACGTATTCCCTACTTAGGCATTTTTTACTATTTCTTTTGAAGACCCAGGGCTGATACGGAAGCATATTTTAAAGCATATTTACTGACCATAAAGGGGATTTTAAGAAATTTAATGTTACCTTTATATAAATTTACAACATTTCACAAATATGTTCTATATATAGAAACTAGAAAGAAAAAGGGATTTTTTCTATAAACGAATTTGTCTCCCTACATAGGGTTAGCTGGAATTATTTACAAGATTTTCTCAATATATACAGCAATATATACTTAGAGATTTTCATTGGATTTTAAATGAGCAGAAGTTAGAGAGCTACTGAATAATAAACAGATTTTTCTCCTTAAAGTGAAAATGATTTCCATTATTTTGGCTTGTCAGCATTCATGGACTATGAATTTGTAGTCCTGGCTTCTTAGCAAATTTATTTTAAGGAACAGTAGTTCCAAAGTCTCTTTAGGTATGTGTATTGTGTATTCAATTGTATGTTTCTCCTGCTGACCAATGTTTAGAAGGAAGCCATAGTATTTTTAAACCTCAAATGCTCAACTGGGAATATTTGAGATTCTAAAGCTTTAATAGCAATACCATTTTCCCCAAAACTATAAAGATGGAAAACTAAAAATTCTTTTTAGAAATCTGCTGAGCTTATAAAAATATGATTATGTGAAATTATAATAGTCATGTCTAAGTGTAACAAAGCTAGAATAAATTAGAGATCATTTGTTTCAACTCCTGGGATCACAAATGATAAAAGTGAGACTCAAAAAGTCAAAGGTGAAGGTATAACATTACATTGCTAGTTATGTCCAAATAAATCAGAACCACAGCTCTGGCTATTTATTTTTTACTGCATGATACATAATGTATACCTCTCTTTGAAAGTAGGTATTTGGCCCAGAAAAAAATTTCTTAGAAATCTAATTATATGAGAATTACAAAGCTGAGCGATAATGATATCTTAATGTCAACTCATTGATCTGGTGCATATTCATGATGAATGTAATTAATATACAATTACAGAGTCACAGGATACCAATATTAGGTCTTTTCATCTTAATTACTTGTAGAAAAGATATTTTATTTTCCTTTTCATATAAAGGCATGGCACAACACTTCATATGTTTTATTTAAAAAAAATTGAGACAGATCCCACTTTCTCGCTGGCAACACTCTATGGAAAAACTAATGTTGACCTATGAGAAATTAAAGTAGCTTTGTTTCAGCTTCCTTAATGCCCTAAACCTCCACAAATACTAGAATCACTTAGTACTTCAAATCAAATTACTGTCTTCAGAGGTGTCATATTGTAGTCTGTCTATATAGTTAAACAGTTTAATTACCCTTGTTTCATAATGTTTTCTAACAACAAAAACAAGATGGCAGCTAGGTTATTTCAAGATGCATTTAGTACAAATTTAGCAAACTGAAGAGAACTTAGATGCAAATAAAAATCACAGCCTCTTCACTCTGCATTGTTAACAAATGCCATCTTGTAATTCATTGGTTAGAATATTCACCTTATGCACTTTTGTTCAAAGTTGCTAGGAAAAAACATAGAAATTAGAGATTGGACTATAAAGAAAAGAATGTAGAATGGAAACAGACTAATTTGAAAGACTTGCTATAGAAATTATTCCTTAACTATTTATATTCAAGTTCTTTATAGCAATAAATTCTGTTTTATATGGAAATTAGTGCTCCATGCTATAATTTGATTTTATAATTGTGATTTTTTTGGCCTCTTTGATTCTTAGTTTTTCCATCTATAAAATAGAGATTATGATATTTATGACACACTGGATTTTTATACCAAAAATCCCCTATGTACTTGAAAAAAAAAGTATGCTTTCAAAATACATTGTTATATTTTTATGATTATTCTCTATTAAGGATGCAATTTCTTGAGATGATACATATTTATTTCCAGTGCTCAAATTCTACAGCATCAACTCTTCATCTTACAACATCAATACTTCTATAGGGAGCTTATAGAAGCCACTAGCTGAAAGCCACTTATCTCAGGCTAGTGGACATTCTTTTCTCTCCTACCCCCATAACAGTTTAATTATGCACAATTAAAGTGATAAGATATTGTTAAAAGAAACAGGAAACAGGAGTCAATGTGGGTGATGGGTAAGTGCCTTTCAGGACCACAGGGCCAGTTGCCAGCATCCCAGGTATGTCAGCTCAACACCTGTTCAGTAGTCAATGTTCTATATATTAAGTGGCACTCATCCATCTTCAGTAAGCTAGGAAGCCTGAGAAGTCCCAGGCAGGGGACTTCTAGGCAGGGGAGATCTGGGTACTTTCAGGATGCCAGGCTATCTCCTAGCATTCCCAGGTACACCAGCTCCACATTGGCACCAGCAGGTGGTATTCCTTATAGCGGGAAGAGCTCATCCAGCTCTAGTGGTCTAGGGGCTGAGGGGAAGTAGGCAGAGGCGGAGGCTTGGAGTACTGGGAACAATGCCCTGCCTCTTGCAGGTGTGGAAGGAGGGGGGTTCTTCCTGCTGCATCAGGTTGTGAGAATTTGCAGGATTCATAGTCTGATCCAGTTTTGTGAAAGGGGAGCATGAGTTCTCTTTATTTCTGTGTGGTATTTCTAGAGATATGTGCCTCCCCATCCAAATTCCAACCATTCCCCTCTCCAGCACTGCAGGCTGTAGCTGTGCATTCTGCCATTTCTGTGTTTGCAGCTCTACCCTCCTCACTCTTCTACCAGAACTATAGGCTTGTGGCCACCCACCACCAATAATGCGGGTGTGTGGGTAATCAGGCATCATATGGTGATAAAATGATGAGATGCATAATATACTGAATTGTTTCATGGATGTACTTAGGGAGCTATTTTCCTGACGTGGATCACTCTATGATGTTTTCTGGGCATGTTCTTTCTTTTCTTTTTAGTTATTGACTTTCTTGCATGGGGGGCAAAGTGACTTATCTATTGGAAATAACAGACAAGCTGCTGCTCTCCTGGGAATTCTGTGCAACATGAAATTGAAGGAGTATATACTTTTTGGTGTGTTTTGATATTTTCCTACTTTACAATATTTTCAATGAAATGCCTGTATAAAAAAATAATTCTCGGTTCTCCCTGGTGGTTCAAGGGGTTAAGTCTCAGCACTATGAAGCTATGGCCAGCTACTGCATCATGAATTCGAACCCAGTGCCCAACCAGGGAGCTAACCCACATGGCACAGCAGACCTCTCCTGTCTAGCCCACTGCTCCCATCAGCAGTGTATTTTACTCAATCTGCCTGTTCTGCTCCCCACTCTGTCTCTGGTGAATCTGCTCACTTCCCCACACCTCTGGCCTATAGCCCAGCTTATATGCATAAATAAATCATTCTTTAAAAAAAATGTGCAATGTTCTAAAAAATATATTAAAAAATAAAAATAAAGCCTTTAACTTTAGGAAATAAGTTGTTCTCTCTTTTGAAATGTAATGTGTGTAGATTTTCTGAACATCTGTGATGTATTTCATCTTCATAAGCAACTGTGTATTTTGAGAGCTATTGCTATTAAGTCTGACATTTGAGGCCAGTAGTCTTCTACTTCACTAAGTGATTTTTTAGGTGTGAATTAGTACTCTAGTTCTATCTAAACTACACTAAGCAAAGATAAAACTTAGCAATCTTCCAACATAGTTAGTCTATATAGACAACCTATATAATAAATTAAACTAACTGTCCTTGTAGAAATTCACTTTTGTGTAACTCTGAGTGTTCTCTAAACAGATGTTACTTGAAATCAGTGAATATGATATATAAAATAAAGTATATGTAGGCTATTTTGGATTTGAAGCCACATAGGTACCATCTTAAATCTACATGTTACTACACTTTCCACAGTAATTTATCCTTTTTCTCATATGTTAATGAAGGAACAATAGAAAAAATGCTAAAATTGTAGTTTGGTATTATCCTTACAAAGACTATTTAAGTTTTAATGGAATTACTTTGTAAAGAAGTTTTACCCCTGTGAGTAATGTACTGTAATTTAAGACACAAGTTAATTGATGTGAAATTCATCTACATTGAAAGGTAATTAGCTTTTGTTTTTTATAATTTTAATAGGAAATTGTAGCATGGATTTTGTTTCTATCTTTGTCAGAATGTAATTGTCTACTGAGAAAATAGAAAAAAGGTTTTTATTATATTTTCACTTGTAGGAATGATGAAAGCTGGACATAGCATTTATAAATTGAGGTTTACTTACCAATGGACTGAACTCACCAATCAAAAGGCAGAGAGATTAAAGGCCTACAGATTAAAGAGAAAACCTTAACTATATGCTGCTTTCCTGAGACCCACGTAAGCCATAAAGACAAACATAGACACAAAGAAAAGATATAAAAACTAATACAACCAGCCAAAATTTAGGAAGTTTTGGGCATGGGCAGCCGGACTTAGGTAAAATAGACTTCTAGCCAAAAAAGGTAGCAAATGACAAAGATGGATATTAGATAAAGATAATGGGATTGATACATAGTGATACATAACACTAGTATATATGCCCAACAAAGGAAAACAAATATAAAAATATAAATTGAAAGTTAACATACTTAAAGGAGACACTGACAGCAACACAATAATAGTAGGAGATTTTACCATCCCATTGACAGCAACAGGCAGATTATCCAGACAGAAAATCCCTAAGAAAACATTGTCCTTAAATGACAAATTGGAGAAGATGGACTTAATACATATATAAATAGAATATTCTCCTAAAAACATTTTTTTTTGTATTCATGGATAATTTTCAAGGATGGATAATATGTGGGGACACAAAGCAAGTATTAAATTTATGAAGACTAAATCATATCAAGCAGCTTTCTGGATCATAATGGCATGAAAGCAGAGATTAATCAAAAGAAAAAAAAAGGAAAACAACAAATTTGTGGATAATAAACAATATGCTGTGGGACAAATGATGGGCCAATGGGGAAATCAAAAGTGAAATTAAAAAAAGTATACCTGGAGATGAATGAAAATGAAGACACAACTTATCAGAACATTTGGGTTGTAAATAAAGTAGTACTAACAGGAAACTATAGTGATACAAGACTACCTCAGGGAACAATAATCATAAATAAGAAATACAGTATAAACCCTTTAGGTAAAGGAACTATAATTGAAGAAAAATACAAAATCAAAAAGTAGAGAGGAGGAGATAATACAAATTAGAGCAGAAATTAATGAAAGAGAGATTTAGAAAGACAATTCAAAAGACTGATAAAACCAAGAGCTGGTTCTTTGAAAACATTAATAAAATTAGGAAAGCCTTTAGCTAGAGAAACAAAGAAGAGAAAGGAACTGCAAATAATAAAATCAGAAATGATAGAGAAGTTACCACAACTTCTACAAAAATACAAATGTTATAAGAGCGTATTATGAACAGTTACAATTACTTGGAAACATAATATTCCAAGACTGAGTCAGGAAGAAATAGCAAACCTGACTAACCCATCATGAGTAAGGAAATTGGAACAGTAACCCAAAGTCTCTCAAACAAAACAAAACCTCAGACCTCCCTGGTGTCCTAGGGGTTAAGTCTCAGCGCTATCACTGCCATGGTCTGAGTTGGATTCAAGGCCAGGGAGCTAACCCACATGGGACAGCAGACCTCTCCTGTCTCACCTGCTGCTCCCCTCAACAGTGTATTTCAGTAGATCTGCCTGTTCTGCTCCCCACTCTGTCTCTAGTGAATTCTCTCACTCCCCCCATACCTCTGGCCTACACCCCAGTTCTTCTACACACACACACACACACACACACACACAAATAACCCAAGACCTGATGACTTTAATAGTATTCTACCACACTTTAAAAAAAGATTGAAACCTAATCCTTCTTAAATTCTGATGTAAAATGGAACAGGAGAGAAAACTTCTAAACATGTTCTATGAAGTCAGCATTGTTCAGATTCCAAAACCAAAGAAGGACATTACAAAAAGAAAGCTATAGACCAATATATCTGATGAACATTAGATGCAAAATTCCTCAATAAAATGCTAGCTAATAGAATTCAACAAAATATTAAAACATACCATGATCAACTGGGATTTATTCCAAGAACACAAGGATATTTCAAAACATTTAAGTCAATAAATGTGATATAACAAATCAACAAATGAAGGGCAAAAATAGTATGTCAATAGATGCGTATAAAGCATTTGACAACATTCAATATCCTTTTACAATAAAATCTCTCAACAAATACCTCAACATAATAATGGCTATATATGACAAACCCATGCTAATAACATACGTAGTGGGAAAAATCGGAAAGCTTTTCCAATAAGATCAGGAATTATAAAGGATGCTCAGTCTTACCACTACTATTCAGTATAGTGTTGGGAGTACTAGCAAGAGCAATTAGGTATGTTCCTTCTATCCCAAGGATTTCAAGGGCTTTTATCATAAATGGGTGTTGTACTTTGTCAAATGCTTTCTCAGCATCTATTGATATGATCATATGGTCTTTATTTTTCTTTTTGTTGATGTGTTGGATTACATTGATTGATTTTCGGATGTTGA
>PVIJ01016085.1:0-33974 GCA_004024925.1 Scalopus aquaticus
TATTTCTTTGAAGAATGTCATTGAGATTTTTATTGGAATAGCGTTGAATCTGTAAATTGCTTTTGGTAGGATTGCCATTTTGATAATGTTAATCCTTCCAATCCATGAGCAGGGGATGCCTTTCCATCTTCTTGTGTCTTCTTCTATTTCTTTCAACAGAGTTTTGTAGTTTTCTTTGTATAAGTCCTTTATGTCTTTTATTAGATTTATTCCCAGATATTTGAATTTTTTGGTTTCGATTTTGAAGGGGATGGATTTCTTAATTTCTTCTTCAGATTGGGCGTTTGCATATAGGAAGGCCACTGATTTTTGTGCATTGATTTTGTATCCTGCTACTGTACTGAACTGGTCTATTATTTTGAGTAGTTTTTCTATGGAGTTTTTAGTGTTTTGTATATATATTATCATATCGTCTGCAAATAGAGACGGTTTAATTTCTTCTTTTCCTATTTGAATCCCTTGAATGTCTTTCTCTTGTCTAATTGCTCTGGCTAGGACTTCCAGTATTATATTGAAAAGTAATGGTGAGAGTGGACATCTTTGCCTTGTTCCTGATCTTAGGGGAAAGGCCTTCAGCTTCCCACCGTTGAGGATAATACTGGCCGTGGGTTTGTCGTATATGGCTTTTATTATGTTGAGGTATGTTCCTTCTGTCCCAAGGATTTCAAGGGCTTTTATCATAAATGGGTTGATATCCCATTTTATCATAAATGGGTTTATCATAAATGGGTTTTATCATAATGGGTGCTGCACTTAGTCAAATGCTTTCTCAGCATCTATTGATATTATCATATAGTCTTTATTTTTCTTTTTGTTGATGTGTTGGATTACATTGATCAACATCTCATTCTTTTTTTTCCCCAGTATGTCCCTCAGTTCTGCCCTGCCATGATTTGTCTCCAGAGCTTGTCTGGTCCCCTGGCCAGCAGACATGGAATTGAAGCTCTTCCCAGCTCCCCAAGCAGGTTCCCAGGATCCCAGAGCATTTTTGTGTGCGATATCCCAGAGCAAAGGATCATCCTGCAGAGGGGGAGAGTGGCAAAGATAGGGGTGGTTATTGGAGCAGGGAACCTGGCTGCTTTACAGAGGGCCTGTCTCACATGGGGTCCCGTGATGAGCCAGGACCCAGCCTGACGCAGGCCCACAGGCTTCCCTGAGGGCCTGCCATGGAGAGGAGCTAGGGTAACCACTGGGATATGTTCCGTTATGGGGCCTTTTGCTTGGGACAGGCCTGAATGAAGTAAGCCACATACCCATAGCCCTTTGGGAACAAGGAGTGGGCAGAGGGGCCCTTGGAAAGAGCTCAGAGCTTGGAGCAGCTGAGGTGGCATACCCAGTAGCCTAGCTCCTAGGCAGATGAGCATCTGCACCTCACGGGACTGGGCCAGACTTCAAGTCTCTTTATGCCCACGCTGTGGGCGTCTACCCCGTTGAGGTGGGCTTTGTGTACGTTCAAGCAGACACTCTCATGTTCTCCTGCTGTTAGGAAGTGACCGTGCATCTGTGTCTGTGTGTGAGCACTGCCTCACTGTGGGAGAGCGATGCGGTGGGTGTGGAGATGGGATGCCCTGGGGGACCTGGTCACATTGGCCTGGGCTCTGGGGCCGGGCCAGGGCTGGTCCTGAGATGACTGCAGGCGGGGGACAGCTTACCTACAAGCCTTTCCTGAGTCCCTGTCCCTTTGCAACCCCTAAACCTGCAAATATATAGCCCAGCACCCAAAATTTGGTTCCAAGCCATCTCAGAAAAGGCTGGAGAGATGATATTTCTTTCTATCCTACCTTCGTTCTTGTCTGGCCTCTCCTCACCAGTTGGCTGTGAGGACTGGCAACAGCATGTTCTCGGCCTCCTCAGGCATAGTCAAGCCACTGCTCTGCCCTCAGCCACAGGCAGCACAGACCAACGTGTGGAAGAGGGAAGAGGAAGCTGGTCTGGACGGGGTGGGCTGTGGGTTTATTCTGCGGTTCTTAGCCCTTTCCATACGCACTCCCAGGGCTTCACTGTGGCCTGGCAAGGGGCTTGGATTTCAGAATATCCTAGTGTTTCTTCTGTCCCTTTGCTTTATGTCACAGTAAATAGAGCTAAAACAAATTTTGTTGGTTTGGGGACACTTATATATGCATCTATGTATTTGAAGAATAAAGATATGCAATGAGATGAAATAAAATCCAGGAAAGGGGCCCGTTTCCAGGTGCAAGAAGCAGGGCAAGAATATGGGGAGGCTTCAGATGCTTCCACTGAAAAATTCATATGTTCTTGGGCCTCCCTGGTGGCGCAAAGGGTTAAGTACGGCACTATGAAGCTATCCAGAACTACTGTACTGCAGCACAAGTTCAATGCCCGGCCAGGGAGGTTCCCACATGGCACAGAAGACCTCTCCTGCCTCGCCTGCTGCTCCCCCCAGCAATGTACTTTGGTCAATCTGCCTGTTCTCCCCACTCTGTCTCTTCTGGGTCTTCTCGCCAACCCTGCACCTCTGGCCTACACCTCAGCTTGAATGCATAAATGAATAAATCTTTAAAAAAAAGTTCTTATGTTCTTTTTCCCTCCACTCACTCATGAACTATTTAAACCAAACTAAAAAGTATAAAATAATGCTGTGTCCCCAACATTCTACTCAAGAACACTGTTTCATTTCTTGAATAGAGTGGTAGGGACTCGGCATTGTTTTGTACTTTTTGGTGGAGGGAAAAAGAACATGTGAATCTTTTTTCTTTTTTTACACTGCTGAGGGGAGCAGCGGGCGAGGCAGGAGAGGTCCGCCGCACCATGTGGGATTCTCCCAGGCTGGGCGTCGAACTTGCATCACGCGCTACCGACAGCTCCGCAGTGCAGCGCTCAACCTCTGCGCCACCAGGGAGGCCCAAGAACATGTGAATCTTGCAGTCAGACAGACCTGGGTAATAAGTGCATTTCTGCCACTTACTAGCTGTGTGATCTGGAACAGGACTTCACCTCTCTGTGTAAGTATGTTTAGTATGTTGTTGGGTCGTCTATGAAATGGGGCCCCCAGGGCTGCCTGGGAAGTTCTAACACACACTCCCAGCCCCTTCCTAAGTGTCTTTGAGACTTGGGAACAGATTGGCCTGCAGGATGGGCAGGTTGTTAACTTCCCCTTGGGCTCAAACCACCACCACAGAAGGACGACACCACCTCCTTAAGGAAGCCCTGGCGACAGGCGTCAGAGCAAGAGACACGGTTCCTTATAGGTTCCTTGATCAGAGGGTGAGGAAGGTGACTCCAGGGGAAGGCAGTTTAATCCCCGTCCAGAGCTCTCTCCAGATGGCTTCTCGGCAGAAGCGCAGAGGGGGCAGTGGAGGCGGGGGCACAGCTCTGGAAGGGTAATGAGGGAAGAGCCTGGTTCCCACACCGTGGGGATGCCTCAGGCTAGATGGGGAGCCCCGCACCCCAGTAGGCAGAGTGTCTGTCTATCTTCATATACATACACACACTCTCATACAGTTGTACACAGCTATATATGTGTGCCGGGCCTGGCTACGGAGTAAGAAAAGGAACTCAGACACCATTCTAATTGGACAGGCTTAAAACACAATGTGGCTCATTTTTAATTGTATCTCAGAAGAAAACAACATTCCCTACAGAAGGCAAGGCAGTTTCACAGGGCCTCCGCCTGGGCAGCCCAGAGCTGCCCATGCACACCTCGTGGCCAGTCAGTTCCGACCACCTCCTCTGCGCCCGCGCTCTGGCGCCACGAGCGTCACTCCGTTACAGCCCTGTCCTCGCCCTGCTGCTCCGGGAGCGGCTGTGGGACTGGCCGCGGAGATGGGCGTGGCAGCTCACGGCAGTGGGACAGGGCTGCTTGGGCCTCCCTGGGCTGACTCCTGGTGCCAGGTAGCAGCAAGACAACAGACCAGGAAGCCAGGGAGATAATAAAACAAAATACATTTTCTCCTGGAAAAAATATAGTCAAACTCCACTTTTGGGAACAGCGTGCCCACACTCCAGGAAGGTCGGTGGAGGGTGGTGTATGTGTATGAGGGGGCCTGCTGGAGCCCCTCTTCAGCCTCAGGAACAGGCCAGCCTGTTCTGCCACAGCCTTCTCTGTGGAGGCAAGACGGGACTTCTAGATGCTTCTGGAGTGGGGGCCTGGGCCCTGCTCAGCCTGCTGGTACTGTGGCTCTGGCCTGGTGCAGGGCCTCTCAGCATGAAGCGTCCACTTTCTCAGACTCCAAACCCTTTTTGCTGGACCTCATGCTGCTCCAGCTGGGGTTCCCACCCCTCAGTCCAAAGTAGGAACTGGCCAACTCACTCTTTTCCCAAAATGACTGGTTCCACCAACCAGAAGAAGAAAGATTTCCTTCCCTCAGGAAGGGACTAACTCAGGAGATCAAGACACTCCTGCACCATCCTGGGCCAGGGAGCCCTCCAGGCCAGGGGGCTCTGGACACTCGCCCTTGAGCTCATGGCTGAGGAGCTCCACATCCGGGAGGCTCACGTCCCCATGGGACTCACCGGCACTCCCGGCGCTCACCAGCCCTGGGGTGTAGCCATTGGGCCTCCGCCCAGGATGGGGGGCACTGCCGTTGGCCCACACCCCAGGAGGGTGGCCGTTGAGGCGGAGGCTGATCTGCTCTCCCTCGCTGCCGTGAGCAGCCAAGGCCCGGGCACTGGTGCCTCCGGCCTTGAAGGGCTCCTGCCGCCGCAGAATGTGGCTACGGATGATCTTGCGGAAGGTCTGGCGGAACTCTCGGATGCGGTAGGCATAGATGAAGGGGTTCACAACGGAGTTGGTGTGGGAGAGGATGATGGCCAGGTACATGAGCCAGGCCGGGGCGTGGCTGCAGCCAGGGCAGAAGAAGGTGAAACAGTTGATGATGTGCAGGGGCAGCCAGCAGAGGGCGAAGAGCCCCACAATGATGGCCAGTGATTTGGCAGCGTGGACCTCCTTTTGTAGTGTGGACCGAGTCCGCTCCCCTGGCAGAGGCTGGCTCTCCATTTGCTTCAGCTGTCGCCGGGCTGCCAGGAAGATCCGCAAGTAGATGCCCAGCATGAGCAGCAGGGGCCCCAGGACACAAGCAAAGAAGTTGTAGTACACCATGTAGTTCATGGGGACCACGTCCTCGAAGAGGCAGGCCACCCGGCCCTGCTCGGTGCAGCCTTTGGAGTCATTTTTGTTCTCCTTCGGCTCACTGCAGTTGTTCCAGCCCAACATGGGAGTGAGGCCGATGGCAAATGACAGCACCCAGCAGACTCCAATGATGCCCTTGGCTCTCGTGCCAGTCACCAAGCCATTGTACCTGCGGACAAGAGACTAGAGTCAGGCGGGGCCAAGGGTCAAGAAACCCAGTGCTGTGCCCTGGTCTGCCCTTCCCTGGTTGAAAGGCAGGGACCGGTCACTTCCTACCGCCCAGCCACAGTATCTCTGGTACTGAGCAGAGGTCTGAGCCCTGTCTTTGATCCCAGGAGGTGAAAAAGAGAAACTACTGCACAGATGGTCAGAGAGTTATTGAATAGTGTTTTGAGGTGTCCTGGCACTTACTTTGGTTTGAGGGGATTAATAAGTGATTGGGGGAGGGAGAGAAGTCAGCACCTTCCTGCTGATCTTGGTTGATGCTGGAAGACCTTTCCCTTTAGAGCAGGAACAGGATAGGAGGGTGAGCTCGCTGGCGAGTGCAGGGCCAGCCAGAGCAAACCTGCAGGGGAGCCACAGATCTTACACTCAGTGCTTTTCCTTCCTTCCTTTGACTTAGGGGCCCCAGAAGCTCCCAAGGAGAGGTGGCACAGGAGGGAAAAGAGGGGTGGAGATACCAGCTTACCTCCAAGTTGATACATTACCCTCTGGTGAGAAATTAGATCGTCATCTTAGCATACATGAGGGGAGGACTGCATGTGGTACTGGGGTGCAGAGAGAGAAAGTAAGCTGCCTACAGTCACCCAGTAATCCAGTCAGGCTTCGTCCCAGGCTCGGGGAGTGGCCTGATCTGGCAGTCAGGGAGTAGACCCTTGTCCTGCTAGAAAGGTGGCGTTGATTTTAAAGAACAGCAATCAAGACATCATCTCCTGATTGAGGAAGGAGACCTCTGTGATTTCTGAAGGGTCGCCTTTTGCTTTTGGATCTGGCAAAACCTAAGTTCCTTTCCCTCTACCTGTTAAACCTTACCTAGCCTTCAAGTTCAGGCTAGATAGCTTCTTGGAGAAACTTCCTATTTAAGCATAGCTAACCCTACCCAAGATGAGCCCCGTGCCTAGGAGCCCCTTGGGGGCAGGGCTTTCCTGCCTTTATTCTGTACGGCCACCAGGGAGACAAAGCACAAAGGAGGTGCTTTACTTAGTGCCAAAATTAAGCATCCATAGAAATGATCTAGTGCATGGATACCAAACTCAGGGTCCCTAAATAAGAAATGGGCAAGGCTGGCTGGTGGGGTGTACAGCAGCGGATGCCACTCTGACGCTGTCATTGTGGGAAAAGTATGCCCAGTGTTGCCAGCTCTCAGGAGGGATTGGGGAGTTGATTTTCTGGGTAAAATCTTCTGTGGTTTAAGTTTTGCCAATGAATTAAAATTAAAGCTAAAACAACCTGGTGGCCTTCTGACTTCTTATCTAGTTCAATCCCCTCATTTTATGGGGAAACTGAGGCCCACGGAATGAACTTGCTGTGGACATTCCAGGAGCCCCGCAGCAACTTGGGTCAGGATAAGTTTGTCTATTCTGAATTTAAGCAGTAATCAGGCGCTCCTTGCCCTGCTCAGCAGGGAGCTGGGTGCCTGTGGTAGGACCTTGGCAGGAAGAGGCTCAAGGATTTGCCCATTGCTACAAAACCACAGGGAGCCTGCACTGCCTTATTACTTATTCTAGAACCTCAAACATGAAACCACGGGCTTTCATTTGTTAGATTTTTAAGTTACATAGCCCTTGCTCTGTGCCAAGCATTGTTTTCAGTATTTTGCAGATAATCATTTATAGAATCTCACTGAACTGGAGGCTGCTTTAATTTTGATATTTTTCTTGAGAAAAGTACATCCATCTCTGGACCCCAGACCTGGTGCATTCCTTGTTAGCCACGTTCTGTCACTCTGCCCCTCTGTGCCTCATTTTCCTCATTTGCAGCGACACTGAGAATCTGGGCACCGTGGGCACTGCTCCATGAGGGCAGCATGTAGGCTAGTGGGGGGGACTTACAGGAGGGCAAGCTGTTGTTTAGGTAAGTACAAGTTTTTTAGCTGAGCTATTCGCAGGAGGAATGGGCTGCCTCAAGCAGTAGTGAGCTTCCTGCCACATGAGGAAATCAAGCAAAGGCGTGCAGTTACAGGGATGACATGGAGGATCCTGGAGAACAGCTGCTTTGGGGATTTTGAAACTGTTCTCCAGCAGCAGTAGAACTTCTTGCACACATCCCCTGGTGATTACAGAAGTGGAACTATACGGGAGGAGAAGGGTTCCAAATATATTTCCTGAACAAATGAGTTGGTGAGAACACCAGGGTGTGGCCCAAAGGCTTCTGGAGACATGGCATGAAAATCCCTGGATGGTCCAGATTAATTTTGTTATTCAAGAGGAAGCCTCTTATATGGGTTGAGAACTCTGGGTCCAGGCCCCTGTGGGGCTGGAAGAGCATCAGGGCCCAAATGGAACCACAGTCAAAACAGCCCGGCCCAGCAGTGTCCCCTGGGCTGTCTAACACAGTCATCTTTTGGTCTCCTGGGCTTCAGATGCAGGCCATCCAGCACGAGACACTGCTGTTGCAGGGAAGCAGGTGCCAGGGTGGTGGCCCACTGCATTGGAGGTACCTCTGCCACCCTGCATCAGCCAGCTCATAAACTGCCCCTTCCTGGGGTTTCCCCAATAGTCCAAGAATCCTCCCCACCCCCATTATTTTAGGACGGGCCGCCCGTGCATTTGCCCTGTGTTGAGGAGAGGGAGGAGCTTTCTTACACTGCTCAAAGGAGCCAGTTACCCAAGAATTGAAGAGCTACAGAGGAAATCCAAACTCCCCCCTGAGCACAGGCAGGCCTGAGTCAGCTGCATGCCCTCCCTGCTCACCTGTTCTCTGTCACCTCTGCATGGCCCAGAGCATATGCGCTCATTCTTGAGGCCTTTGTCCAAGCTTGACCCTCTGCTCATACACCCCCCCATCCTGTATGACCCGCCAGTGTCACCTCATCCAGGGAGCCTTCTCTCCTGACCCTGCCCTCCTCAGAAGCGAGGGCGCTCAGGGTTTGACCACACAAGGTGATTCACCATGAATGACTTCCGGCCTCAGTGCCCACTGCTGCCTGGTTTTCAGCCTGTTTCTCCAGGAGAGAGAGCAGCCACCAGCATCAATCCGAGAAAGACAGGAGGCAATGGGTGCTAAAGTCCCTTGGGGAAATCCCCATTTTTTTGCGGGGGGAAGGACATGGACAGCTCCCATCTCTGCCTCTGGCCATTGACATCCTGACTAGGCCCTGTCCTAGCTCAACAGGGTCCCTGCACATGGGAAAGAACTCACAGCTTTTTTCTGAAACGGAATTCTTTAAAAGTGAAAAAAAGAAAAAATCAATCATGAGTGGCACAGGTCTGGGGCCAGCCATCCAGGGCATCGGGCAGAGGGTGGAGCTCAGAGTAGCCACACAGACCTACTGAGGAGAGTGAGAAGCAGCGCGCAGAAACAGCTGGTTCTGGCTGTGAAGGGGGTAAAGCAAGCGGGTAGGAACAGGCAGCCTCGGCCAGGTCGTGGCTCCGAGCTGCCAGGAGCTCTGCGTTTCCATTTGCCTCCATCAACTCCCCCCATGCCCAGCTTGTCCTCAGGAGCACCCACGCAGGCATCTTCATATGCCTTACCCTCCCTGACCCTCGCCAGCCCAGGGGCCTTGCAGAACAAGAACGTGGACGGAGCCAAAGGAGCCTGGAGGAACTTAAAGGGCCCAGTAGTCTCTCCATATCAGGACACACTTTTCTTTCTCTGGCCCTGGCATCCCTGTGTAATGTGAGGGTCATAACTTCTGTCCTGGCCACAATGCCAGGCTGTGATGATCAAAGGAGGCGCTGAGTTAACATCCTCGAAACTGTGAAGCTCTGTCAGGAAGAACCATTGTCATCACCATCACCCCATCAGGTCCCAGATCCAAGAGATCCAGGCTGACTCTTCCAAAACCTTAGCAGTGGAGCTTGGTTGGTTATGGTCTGGGTCCCATTCCGGAAGACCATGGGAGTCGGATGCAGATAGGGGTGTGGGGGTGGGTCCATGGCTCCATCCAGGGACCTTGGCCCTGAGTCTCCAGCAGCCCAAGAAAAAGCTCAATTTCCAACTGCCCTACCCTACTCTACTGCCCCCCCCACCCCGGGGCTGTCACACCCATCAACTCCCATCATGACACCTTTATGAGTTCAGAAGGTCAGGGCTTTTATAGATAAGGAAATGGCTCCAGAGAGGGGCAGCTGACTTTCTACCGTCACATAGCATGTCCCATCCTACTTCAGGGAGTCATTTTTTTTGACTCTCAGAAAACAGAGAGGAAAGATAAGGAAGGCGAGGTTCTTTCGATTGAGACTAGCAGTGCTGATCTTTCCCTGGGTGCTTTCACCTTTGAATAGAGGAAGAAAATGAAAGTAAAGTCTCTGCTTCCACGCGGATATTCCCACCAGGGCTGGTGGAGCCCAGGTACGCTCAGCCTGAAGTAGTAGCCTCCAACTTGGGCTCTCTGGTCCACCTGGGAACCCACAGACAGATTCTCTCCTAGACCTCTGTGTTTCAAGCTGGACAAGCATGGACTTTGGGGTTTCCTCCGTTCAGTTAGGCTTATGCTCTATTGGGGTCAACCTTCGTCCCCTTCTCTTTTGACAGGTGTCTGAGGCTCTCCCAACATGCGGAGCACCTTATGGGCCACACAGAGCCGGGACTCCTTCATGATCAGGGTTCTTGCTTCCTCTCAGAGTGCAGGTGACAAAAGCAGCCATCTGTTGCAACTGCTGGGAGACCAGGGTTGCCCGGTGACTCAGCTCCCCAAAGACTGAAGTTACAGGGGGTGGCAGTCCACATTTCTTCCCAGGCCCAGTTCCAGCTCTGCTACCAACTCTTTGTGTGGCCCTGAGGACTGACTCCTTTTTCTGAGTCTCATTTTTCCATCCAGACTATGAGAGGAAATGACCTCTAAGGGCCCCTTTGGGTTTGACACTCTAAATTTCCATTTGCTCACTGAGCCTGCTTCTCCTCCAGGGGGGGGGGGGTGCCCTCAGCCCTCAGTGGAGCTGCTGGGGCCCATTACATAAGTGGGTGCTCCACCTGTTTGAGAGAATTCCCACGGGGATGGGGTGCCCTGACCCTTTGAGGGTCAGGGCCTGCAGCCACCCAGGCTGTGGTTCCCAGCTTAGGGACGGAGTGGGCAAAGAGGTGTGGCAGGAGGCTCCCAGGGCCCCCCACGGAAGGGATGCACACCCTAGCCTCACAGCCTCATCTACGGCCCAGGAATATGGAGAGCCCATGCTAAGAAAGCTCCGCCTGGGGAAAGTCTTCATTTACACAACACATGGCTGAAGTCACGGTCACAGAAGAGTCACCATTAAAAAACCCCTCCGCTAGTTCCCTCCTCTGGCCCTAAAACCATGAGTACTTAGTGACCTGAGAGCATATAATTTGCATATAGGTCCCAGTGACTCACTGTGGCATTTAACCAAGTCACTTCCCCTCTTTGGGTCATTTTCCTAATATGCGAGCCGTGAGGAGGAGCTGAGGGCAGGCAGGCCGGCTTCTAGCTCTGAGGTCTGTGGTTTCCCGTGGCGTCCTGCCCCACCCCAGCATCATGCTGTGTGGAGAGGAGCTCAGACTTACCCACCCAGGCCTGGGCTACCTACGTCTGTCAGTAATCTCGACCACGAGCAGGAGCTTCGTGTCCAAAGGGATTAGCTAGATTGGCGCATTTGCTGGATCCATGCCAAGCGCCGAGTAGCCCCCAGACTAAGTCCATGGCCTTTCCCAGCTCCACAGACCAAACTCTGGCCCCAGGTTCACCCTGACGCCGGGCACGGCCCAGGCCCTGGCACAGGCAGCCTTTCACAGACACGAACACCAGCAGCAGGCGTGCCAGGAAAGCGGATGCGGGCCAGCCCTCCCGGCTCCCGGCTCACCTGAGTGGGATGCGGATGGCAATGTAGCGGTCAATGGCGATGGCCAGGAGGCTGAAGATGGAGCTCTGCGTGAGGACCAGGACAAAGCAGGCGATGAAAAGACAGCCGTGGCAGGCGGTGCAGAACCCTGTGCTGATGGTGATGGCGAAGGGGATGGCAAGGACCCCCACGGCGATGTCGGCCGCTGCTAGTGACACCACAAAGTAGTTGGTGACGTTCTGCAGGTTGCTGTTGAGCCACACGGCCCAGCACACGAGCACGTTGCCCAGCACGGCCAGCACGGCGATGGCCAGCTCCACTGTGATGTACACCGGGGAGCCCATAGTGGACATTGCCGCAGTCGGGCAGGGTCAGCAAGGACGCTGGCTGGGCCAGCTCACGGTCCATAGCTGCAGCGCAGCTGGTCCTGCCCAGGCTCCTGAGCCCCTTCCTCACGGGAGCCAAGAGGGTCCGTGGCGGGGGGGAGGCAGTGCGGCTCCCCAAGCGCTTTGTCACAGCCAACTCTGAGTGTCCAGGAACCAGGCCCTCTCAAGGGTTCCCAGTGGTGGCATCTTGACTCAGGTCCACTTGAGTTCCTAAGACTCCTGCCAAGGGAGAAACCTTATGAGGAGCTGGACCACGGGAACAGGCACCAGTCACAACTGCAGGTTCCCAGGAGCTGCACTCACTTCGGGAATCACCCATGCCCTCCCTCGGGGCCCGCCCCCATGTAAGCCAGGCCTTGGCCTAAGGATTGTCCACCATGCCTTGCTCCTCCCAACAAAGAGGGCCAGGGATAAGCCCCAGTCCTTGTCTTTTTTTAAGGAGAGCCTGGAATTTACCAAAGCTAAGTCCCTCAAGTTAGCCCTGTGCCCATACCCCTGGCTTCTCAAGCCTCCTGTGGTAGTCTGGCCAGTCTCCTAGAACCCTGAGCTCACTGCCACCCCTACGACCCTTCCAGAAAGACCCTTTACCCCCCAGACCTCAGACTCTTCCAGGCCCACCCACCTCCTCTCTCAGCCAGTCTTTCATTTGCTCCTTTCTTGAGCGGTCTCCCTGGGGGAACACCAGCACCTACCTATGCTGCTCAGTTAACAAGAGGCCCAGAGACCCCAAAAGCTCCGATCTGGGAAGACTCCTGATCCTGCTTCCCACCGCTGGCAGATAAGCCCTCTCGGCCTCACAGATAGTGGGTGGTGCTGCACGGGTGGGGAGCGAGCTGAACAGGAACAAAGGGAGCCCGCCCCTTGGCAGCCCCCACCAGCTGCCCTACATCTGGGCAGAGCAACTGCCACACCTCTCTCCTCACCTCCCTCCCATGCCCTGCTCCCTCCCCTCATCACCTCCCCTCCACGTGGGCTCTCCCACCTTCTCCTCTGCCTGGTTGAGGGCCTGCACTGCTGAACAGAGTCTGGTGCCAGGTGGCAAGCGGAAAGCTCAGGACTCACTAGGCAAACTGAGTTTCCTTTTGGACCTGTTTCCCCACAGATACAGTGAGGAAGCTGGACCCCAGATGAGCTCTAGGGGCTATTTCACCACTCACCCATGATTCTATGAGAAGGAAAAGATTTGAAAGGGATGCCTGAGAATCAGATGTATTAGAATTGTAAGGAGTGACACCCCTCAGAAACAGAAGCAGAAGTGGAGGTCTTGGCTTCCCCCGGCAGGCCTGGGGGTTGTCCCAACCTCCAGTGCTGTCCCTTGAGCTTGTTAAATAGTTTGCACCCACTGCTAGCCCAGGGACTTCTCCACACTGCCTCTGCCCCCACCTGTCACACTCACATGTGCTGCCCTAGGGGGTTCCCCCATGCCAGATCCACCCCTCCTCTGGTCCAGCCTCTCATAGGGCCCCCGGTATGTGTGGGCAGTGAGGCTGAAGCTTTTCTCAGCTGCTGAGTGTGGGCTCACCCCTCTAGTTCATGAAAGGTCAAGGGGTAGTAATGACATTGGGTGAAAGTTGCTCACGGTCCTCGGCTATGTCCAAAGGATCAGGCTCCCCACCACCCTCAGTTTCGGAAGTGATGGTGGACTGCAACAGATGAGCCCCAAGTTTTCTTCTAACTCTGATGTGCCTTAGGTGGCTGAAGCTGGCAGGCATGGGCTGCAGCCATACCTGAGGGGGGTTCCCTGTGCCTACTAGGAAGCTCGGAATGGAGCTCCTAATACCAGGGAGGGGAGGAGAGGAAGAGAAGGCCGAACCTCCAAGAGCCCAAGGGGTTCCAAAAGCCTGCAGTAGGTGCAGAAGCTGTCTCGGACTGTGAGCAAGTCCCACTGGGCTCCTGCCACGCACAGGACACTTGCTAGCTACTCAGAAAGCAGGACATTGGCAGGGACAGGCCAGACCAAGTTTTCCAGTGCCAACTCTAGCCACATGGTATTGCTCAGTGCTTTCTGGCCCAGAGGTCAAGAGCAACATTCACCAGTCCCCTCCTGCTGCCTTCCTCCCCAAACACTACAGAGGATGCTGGCGTCTCATTCTTGTGCTACAAAAGGGAAGTGACAGGCCCATGCCAGCCTCTCAGGACCATTCTACCATCGGCAGTGGCAGTGGCAGCAGCAGCAGGCTGCTGTCCAGTCAGGTCTGGCCAGGCCCAGTCAGCCCCAGGGACCCAGCCCCAGCAAGCATCCCATAGGCCTCAGCATCCTCATAGCCACCTGCCCTCCTTTCCCAGGCTTCAGCCATTCCAGGGCAATTTGCATTGAGAGGTGCCAGAGTTTCTATCAATCCAACCAGCTCAGTCTAGAAGCCTGACAATCACCTAGATTCAGAGGCCCCTGGAGCTGAGGTGGGACCAGCAAAGAGCCACCTGACCCAAATGTATCTTCCATTCTGTGGCGCTCAGGCCAGCCTGCCGGCCCCCTGCCCAGAGCCCTGCTGACTGGGTCACACCACCAGCTCTATCCTGGGCACCAGACAGACTCCATATGGGCCGCAACAGCAATGCTGAAGCATCTTTGGGGATCTGACCCAGTGCTCTGCTTAGGGGGCTCTCCTGGCAGCCCTGGCTACCTGCTCGTGGCCTACCACCACCTTCTGTGCTGTGGGCTCCATAATGAATGGCTGTACCAGCACCTTTCTGACCAAAGTGAAGCTACCTCCTGCTGTCCACCTGGTCTCACCAGATGCGACATTTCTTTCAGCCTAGTCAGCCCTGCATGGAACTAAAGACAAAGCTAAAGTCCTAAAAGGCAGTTTAGTACTTCACCCCCTCCACCCCCAGTCCCTCCTACCTCATTCCTGTGATCTCTTCCAGCATGTCCCAGGGGAGGGTGGCCTGGTCCCGGAGGCAACGTGAGTGGCTGCCCCACAAGAGCACTTGGGTTGAGGCGCAAAGGCACCTCGGGGCAGGCAGGGCAGGAGGAAGGCCTGCAGCTGGAGTTCATCTGGAAAGGCTGGGAACTTCCCAGATTAGCAGGGAATCTGCCCAGGGGAGGGGGTTCCCTGACTTGTAGCCTTTGCCAGATATTTTCGGTATGAATGCTCCCATGATGGCCAACTTCAAACTACTAATGTGTCACTGGCCAGAACTGGGAATTGACCCGTACAGTCAGCTGTGAGAACTGCAGTCACCAGGCGCCAGCCAAACCTGCTCCAACCCTGCCTGGAAAATCAGGATTCTGCACTGGACCTTCTAAAAATAGTTAGTGTGGTCTGCTTGGGAGCTCAGAAAATGAGGGTGCAGGGACATTGGGGTATTGGCTTTATGAACCCCATTTTATAGATGAGAAGCTAAGGCCCAAAGACGTTAATGACCTCTCCTAGCCTAACCGTGAGCACAAAGTGTGAGGAAGACAGGGGGAAATGCCCATGGAAAACAGAGCAGCGGGAAGATTTCCTGGGGCCTCCTGGCCCCTCTCCACTTCCCTCCCTTCAGAGGCCTCTAAGAGAGACAGGAAGGTTGGAGGCCCAGGGGGAGGTGGCCCGGGGCAGGGCCAGGATCTGGCAATTTCCTATCCCTCTCTTGTTGACTTTATCTATCTAATTAATCCTTGAGTCATCTGTTGCTAGCCAGGAGGGGAAATTAAATATCAATAATGTACTTTCCCTGTGATTGTCCCTTGTTGGGACAGAGCAGAGGGCAGAAGATGCCCCATACACACTAGAGACACATGCCAGGGAACGCGCACGATGAGCCTTGAAAGAACAACCCCACGGGATTCCCAGCAGTCGAGAAAAAAGCTGCCACTTCTTCCAGCCTTCCTGCTCACCCCCACCAGCCTGGCCACTTTAATTAAAACTCCATTTAATCAAAAACCCACATATTTCCCGGCCACTTCTGGCTCCTCACACGTCAGACTATCAAGGCTCTCTGTACACATGCCCAGATGGTGGCTGTACCCCCCAGAGCCTGCTGGACGCCCTGGGCCTGCTCCCGGGCTCCAGAATCCTGGCCTGAGACTCCTCCGCTACTTCTCATACTAAATGTTTCTCAAATACCTACTCGGTGCCAGGCGGCAGCCCAACCACAGGCCACAGGGAGTCTGCTACCCACTGCTGAGCCTGGTCCCATGCAGTCCAAGTTCACAGCAGGACTGAGCCCAGGAGGCCGAGCTGGGAGCAGCCGCTACCCCAGTGTGCAGGCCACTCCCGGCCTCCAGGCCCCAGCTGCTGCTTCAGATGAGTCTGCAAACCACAACCTCAAAGCACAGGAGGAAGATTCAGACTAAGCGAGATAAGCAACAATGCCCAAAATATGGAGATGAATTCATTCCAGGAGAGGTAAAGGTAATAACGGTCTGATAATGATTTTCAAAGGCATTTAGGATTTTCAGAGATAAAGGCAGGGCAGCCATAAACAAGAACGAGAACTTAGGAACCAATTGGCAGAAATGAAACAGAAACAGGTGATGATGAACAAGCAATAATTTAAAATTCGTAACATGAAAAAACGGGGGCTTGAGATAAAGAGCTTAAAGGCTCTGGGCACGCAAACAACTTAAGAGGCAATCGGGTTTGAAGACAGCACTGAGGGATTCTCACACAAGCGTCATGAAGAGGCCAAATCTACGAGGACACCGTTGAGAGACACGGGAAGGTAGATGGAGGAGCGTCCACATTCACCTCATGGGAGCTCAGCTGGAGAGAGGATGGGCAGCTGGGCTCCAGCTCCCAACCACAGGCCTCTGCTGCCACGTCTGGTCTCCCGATCCACTGACGGGAGTGGCACAGGTGTCTTCTGGTGCTGCCCGGAAGGGAGCAACCACAGAGTGCTGGGGCCTTTCCCCATGGCCCCCTCCTCCCGAAGGAAGACGAGGCCTGGGAGGTAGCCAGGCAGGCACCCAGAGCGCCCCTCCCCCACTGCCCCTGGGATGTGTGGTGCTGCTCTCAGTTCCTGGGGGCAGGATGTGGGCAGAAATAGGGTGGAGCTCCGGCACTGAGCCCAGCTCTCAGAGCAGCCTCCACATTACCAGCCCCAGGGCCAGGGCCTTTGGGCCTTTGGGCCTTTGGGCCACAGCTCCCCTTTCCCCCTTGGGGTCTCACAATCACCCTCCTAATCCCCATGTGTCCAGGCTAGCTGCCAGAGAGGCTGCAGACCCCCACTTCTCCCAGCCTGAGGCAGCCACTTGCTCCCTCACCAGTCACCTCACCTGACACCCCCCTCCAAGGAGTCACTCCTCACCCAAAGGTGCTGGGTGTCCATCCTGCGGTAGAAGGAGCCCAGCTGGGGTCACATTCCTTCTTCATCCCACACTCCCTGAGACGCTGAGCAAAAGGCTTCCCCTCAGTGTGGGACTCCTCATGTGTGAGATCCATGAAATGCTCGGCACCCTCTCCTCCCTCAAATGAACTCTAATGGCAGGCCAGATAATTCCCGAGGGGTGCAGGGGACTTTCTCCATAGCCCTGAGAATACAGCCTAGCCAGCCTGGGGTAGGACCCTCGCAGAAGCTGGCCTGTTGAAGGGTAGTGTAGGAGCACAGTGTGGGGCTCCCCAGAGATGACTGGTGATAGGGAGGGGAGAGGTGAACCTACTTCTGGGGTCCCTGAGACGAATGCAATAATGCAGTCTGGGGGCTGAAGGGAGAGGGCAGGACCAACTCAAACATAGCCTGGGCAGGGGGGCTGGGGCTGGGGCTGGGGCTGGGGCTGCTGGAGCCTGCCACTGCTCAGCCGAGAGCCCAGCTCATGGTGTATAGAGGCCACCAGAGGCCAGAGGTAAATGTCCTACTGATGGATGGACAGACAGATATCAGTCCTGGGAGCCCCTGGGCAGAGACTACCATCCCAGCCATCAGGGGAGGCACTAACGTGTGGCTGCCCACCTCTCCAAGCCTTTCCTCCAGGTGACAGCTGGGCCAGACCAGCAGAAGTGTGTCCCCTGCCCAGCAACTTATGAAACAGAGGCCTGATCTGCACCCTCAGGCACTGTGCCCCCACTGCTTCTTTCAACCCTAGACGATAGGGCAACACCTCCCCTCCAAGGCTACCAACACTGCCCTGGGGCTTCGATCTGTCCCTTTTGCCAACTCCGCGCCTATCTGTGGTCTCCTCAGCATCCCCCTCCCCCACACACCCAAGACTCCATCTTAGCCCATCCTTCACGCCTTTGCGTTCCCCTGCTCTCCAGGCGCATGTCTTCCAGGACCCAATTTCGGTTTGGGTAGACACGACACATTCTTAAGGCGGCTGGGGTGGCGATTCCAGCTCATCCAGGGTAAAACGGCTCCAACTAGACGGTAGCAAGAGCTACTGTAGGATCCCAGGTCATTGCTGAGAGCCACAGGGGCGGGGGTCCCACACAGCTGGCACTGCCCAGGGCCACTCGGAGGTCCTGAATTTTGCAGATGTGATGTCTTAAAAGACATGTACTTGCTTCCAGCTCAACTCCAGTCCACACACCCTTCTGGCAACAGGGATCCCTTGTGGTGTCCCCTGACCCTGCAAGGCTAACACCCTCTCTTGGAATTTCCCCAAACTGTCCCCTGAACCCTGCCCCCAGCCAATGCTTACCTCTCATTTACTCTTCACCACTACCGTGAAGATTATGCTTTACTCACTGTGCTTGTTTCACAGATGAAAAGACAGATTCAGGGCAATAATTTGCCAATGAGTAAATCAAGGAGGCTGTGTAAAACCTAGGTTTGAAAACGGGAATCAAGGGTCCATTGGATTGCTCCCGGCAAATCACTGCCCTTTTAGGCAGTAGTCTCCGAGCGGACAGGGCCCTGGGTGTGCTTGGGGACTGCACTTCTTAAAGCCTGTTTCTGGCCAGCCCTGTCTGGGCTGCCCTGAGCCCCCTTGGGGCTAGAAACTGGTAAGTCTCCTGCCTGAACCTGGTGTGCACTGAAGGGGTGGGGGTGGGGGGACACTGGTTGGGATTAGCCACAAGGACTCTAGGACCCTGGAGAGCCAGAGAGACCCCAAAGGACAAAGGCAGGGCAAGAAGGTGTGGTCATCAAGGAGCCTCAGGGAGGAGCTCCTGCTGGGACCTGGGATGGGGCGAGCCTTCCCGGCCCACCCAAGACCTGCTGGACCAGCCATAGCGGGACTAAGAGGCAGCCCCTGACCCCACATCCTGGCTTCCGGGTTGTGCTCCAAAGAGCTTTCCGTTATGGTTCTCAGGGCCAGGGCAGAGCTCTCTGATCCGCTGGCTAGCGGCTCCCTCCTTGGTCCCTTGGGCCGTCCAGCGCCAAGTCCCTCGAGTGCGGCCACCGTTCCCGCCATTCCTACCTCAGCTCACGGCATCCCGGCAGACGGCAGGACCACTTCGAGGCGCGCACCCACCCAGCCCGTCCTTCGGCCTCTCCCGGGTCCCCTAAATATGGTTCCCATCACCAAGGTCCACCAGACGCGCCCGCAAAGGGAGGCAGACTCCCTTTGCTCGCTGCACCCGGGGCGTTCCCGGGGTGTTCGGGATGCCGAGGGTCTGCGGGCGCCGTGCCTCCCCCTCGAGTGACGTCCCGCTCCGATTCCACCACCTGTGGGAGCCCGCACTCCGCCCCGGGGTCCGACCCGCCCTCTCTCCAGTCTCGCCTCTCCGCCCACATTAAGCCCAGCCGGGAGCTCCGGGAGGTTCCCCGAGTGCCCTGGGCCATCCCGACGGCCCCAGCCCGACCCATAGACTTTCCCAGCCCCTTACCGCGGGTCCCCACGCCGGCTCCGCACGCTCCGCAGCTCCGGCCGCCGCGTCCTCGCGCCCCTTCCCCTCCCCGCCTACCCCTGAGCACCTTCCGGTTCAGTTTGGGGCAGTGCAGAGGGTCCGCACACCGCCCCCAACCGGACTTCGGACGTGCGGCCGCGCCGGAGCCGCCCCTGCACCCACCATGCCATTCGCCCCTGAGGGGCTGGGCTCGGACACCGGCCCTGGAAACTTGCGCTCCGGGGGGCGAGACGAGAGGTTCGGAGCGGCAAAGGACCCCGATGGAGAGGGACCCAGGCCGTTCTTTACTCCAGGCCCGACAGCTTCCGACAGCCCCACGCCGCCCGGCCGCCCTCCCCGGACCCTGGGGACCCCAACTCGGGACCCCGACTGACCTGCCGCTAGCGCGCTGGCTCCCGCTGTCTCGGCGGCGGCTCCGGCTCCAGCTGGGACCGCGCCGCTCACGGGCGCCCCCTGCAGGCGCCTTCCAGACCCGCGCTGTCCCCGCCCCGCCCCGCCGTGCGGGGAAACCGAGACCCCAGCCCGGGGTACGGAGAGGCCGCCCCTGGCCTGGGCCGCGCCCCAACCCCCTGTGTGGCTCTACCCTGCTTGCGATCATTCTGGCCTCCTGGTCCAGCGCCACTCCCTTCCCTGACTTTTCTCCCTGCGAAGCCTTCTGCCCGCACTCCTTTCCCTCCCAGTCGCCCGCCAGGGCTGCCCCTGCCACGTTCCTCCACTAGGAGCTCTGCTCGCTCATCGGAAGTGGGTTAGGTAGGTACTTCGGTGTCGCCCTCTCCCTAGTGTCCACCTGTGCCCCGGGAAGTGCTCAGTGCCCAGCCTCTGCAAACCTTTTCATAGCTCTCCAGTTCAAGAAGGATCAAGTCCAGCCTCCTTACGTGGGGGTTCAAGGTCCCCAGGGACTGGCATATGGTCCCCAGCTTTGCCTTCTCCCTGAGCTTCGCCTGGGGTTGCTGCTGCTGCTGCTGCTCCTGGTGGAACCTCAACTCAAAGGATGCCTCTAGGAAAGAATTGGCCTCAATTTCCAATAGACCCTCTGCCTCCTCCCTACACCCCACCCCCAGGCGAGACAAAGGTCCTTCCGTCCTTAAGCCTCTAGGTGCACCATCGGGCCTTGTCCTCACACCACTTTTCTGGGCAAAGGGAGTGAGAGTCCCAATTTGTATCCGACATTCTGAGCCTTCCCTCTCCCCATCCCCAGCTCCATGTTCTGGACTTCAAACTGGGAACCACCTCACATATAGCCCCAACACAACCATACAAAGTGACCTGCCTTCAACTCAAATCTGGACAAGTCTTGAAGCAACTCCAGTTTTTTTTTTTTGAAAGATTTATTTATTTATACATGTACAAGCTGGGGTACAGGCCAGAGGTGTTGGGCGGCGAGAGGGTTCACCAGAGACAGAGCGGGAAGCAGAACAGGCAGATCAGAAGTACACTGCTGAGGGGAGCAGCGGGCGAGGCAGGAGAGGTCTGCTGCACCATGTGGGAATCTCCCTGGCTGGGCGTTGAACTCGTATCATGCGCTGCGACAGCTCCACAGCGCAGCGCTCATCCGCTGCACCACCAGGGAGGCCCTCCAGTTTTTTAAAAAAGATTTATTTATTTATGCATACAAGAGCTGGGGTGTAGGCCAGAGGCATGCGTGTGTGGGGGTGGGGTGGGGAGTGAGAGGATTCACCAGAGACAGAGTGGGGAGCAGAACAGGCAGATTAACTGAAATACACTGCTGAAGGGAGCAGTGGGCGAGTCAGGAGAGGTCCGCTGCATCATGTGGGTTGTTACCTGGCCAGGGATGGAACTCATGCCTCAGTGGCTGGCAATAGCTTCATAGTGCTGAGACTTAACCCTTTGCGCCTCCAGGGAGGCCAGCAACTTCAATTCCGTGCACAGCAGGAAGGACTGTGCCAGACTAACAGGGAGTTGATGGCTAAGGGCTTGCAGGACCCTTGCTTTCTTGAGCTTCCTGGAGCTGGTGGGGTCACTGAGAGAGGTCCAGGACAGAGGGTTTGACAAGGGTCAGGCTGGATGCTGGGGCTGAAACCAGGGCAGGAGCAATCTCCTGCTGCAATCCCACTCTCAGCCAGGAGGCAGTCTCCCTGGCTCGTTGCAGTTCTAGAGCCTGTGTGCCTCTGGTCCCTATGTCCCCTAGAGTCCAGTGGGGCCTTTGAGGTCGTAATGAGCAGAAAAGGGCAGACTTGGAGGTATAGGGACCTGGACACAACCTATGGAGAACCTGAGACTGTGTGGGCAAGGCCTACATGAGAATACTCAAATTGGGAACACCCCAGCATTCCCTACCCCAGCCGCCTTTCCAATCTCCAACCTCCGACCTGACCATGTTGCCCCATTCATCTCCTCCCAACCCAGTGTAGGTCTTTGTGGAACACTCATTTCTGCTGATGGGAAATAATGGACTGAATGAGCCCACCCCCCACCCTCCCAGAACCTTTGTTTCCTTAGTGAAGGAGCTGCCCCTCCACATGGGGACACTGCCCTGGAACCACCAGCTGGAGCTGTCCAAGCGCTGTGGCTTTCCCATAGGCCTGAGGGACCCACTGACTGTAGAATGGGGCTGTTTTTCTGCCCTGCCACCCCCAGAGCTGTGCCAGAATGAGACCATGAAATTCCAGTGGGGGCACTGTTGGCAAGACACCCTGTGCCCTCCTCAGCCTTGAGAGTGCACCGCAGGTCAGGCACCGGGGTGCCATCCAGAACTCAAGGTGCTATGAGAGTGGGGCACGGGAATGCCCTGGCAGGCCCCATTTTTACCTCTGGACCTGGGTTTCCCAGACCAGCCCTGGGCAGGCTTTGAAGGTTGTGCCTGCCCTTTCTTCTGTCCAGCCCATCCAGGATGGGGCTCCTCAGCCAGACAGTGGGCCAGCTGGGCTTTCTCCTGCAGAATTCCTTTCTCAGGCCCCCCACCCCCACCCCCGCCGGCTCTTTGTTCCTGTCCAGGATGCACCTGCGAGGCCTCTGGCCCCCGATTGTTTGCTCTGCGGCCAGCTGGGCCACATCCAGGGAGAAATGCCAGACCCAGGACCAAGGGGCTGGGGCCGGTCAGTATCCCCTGGAATCAACCCTCAAGTGCTCACCAAACTTCCCCAAAAGGCAGAGACACCACATACTTCCTAGGGTTCCAGTTTATGCTCAGACTAAGGCAGCCACCAGAAGGCAGATTATGTCAGCGGCTGCTCCCTCACGGGCCCTCGGCCACATAGCAGCTTCCTGAGTAGCTCCCCATCCACCAGCCCAGCGCCCAGGGAAGATGCTTCAGCTCATGTCAATTTCTGGACGTCAAGTAACAATCCCACCAGGGGCCCCGTGTCTCAGAGCTGAACTGGACTTATCAGTGTAGATGGAACTGAAGCTCAGATAGAGTGGGGCTGTGTCTGGGGTTCCACGAGGGCAAGGATAGCCTGGGGGAGGGGGAACCCAGGTGTATTCTGTGTCCTGCCCTTGTTCTTCCCCTCTCCTTCTGGGTCAGTCTCGTCCTAGGAGTCTCCCCTCAGACCGTAGGCTCACTCACACTTGGCAGTAGACCCCAGAGCTCCCGAGGCTTTCCCTTGCTCTGGCCTGGTGCAGTTTGTCCTTCTCCACACCTGAGCTGGGTGCATGGCCTGCCCCACCCTGCCCCCCAGGGTTGCTCTCTGACACGCTCAGGAGGCATCCCCTGGAATTAACCAGGCCACCCTGAAGTGCTCACCAAACTTCTCCAAAAGGCAGAAGTTATCCTGCTTATATCCATAAAAGCACCCCCCCCGCCAAGTTCTAGAACCTTCCCTAAGTCAAAATACATCCAATTCCCTTCCAGAGGTGCTTACTTGAGGAGGTGGTGTCAGTGCCAAGTTCAGGGAAGCAGAACCCTTGGGCCAGCCCCACCAGGAGCTGAGTCTCTGCAGCTGCATGCAGCCCCGTCAGGGAGAGGAGCCTTGTGAGGCCAACAGGCTCTGAGCAGGTTGGGAAGTGAAGGCACCTAAGTGTCCCTAGGTGGGCTGCTTCACAGTCTGTCCCTGAGGCACAGGTATGAAAGCTAGCTGCTGTGTGGTAGCTGCTAGAAGACTCCATTTCCTCTGCTGCCCAGGGATTCTGGGTGGGTTCATCCCTTCTGCCACAGAGATGCCACTGTGCTCCATCCCGCTGCACACATGCTCAACATGCCTGTCGCGGGGGTCTCTTTACCACAGAATAGGCTTCATGTGCCACACAGGCCGAGATCCGCGTGTGTGATCTACAGCCTAGGCCCTACAGCTGGTGGGCGGTGGGGTGGGGGTGGGGGGTGCGGAGCTGAGGCCAGTGTCTTCCCTCAGCCTCCCCACATGCAGATCTGGATGCCAAGGACTTGGGTGCTGTGCTCAGGAGGTAGGGCTGCATCAGCAGCATTTGAGGGACTCTGAGCACTAATAGGACACAATTCAATGCAGGCTGGTGGGTGCCGCCTCCCCAGGAGTAAGTCAGTTGCTGGAAGGACCCCCGACCCTGAGGAGTCTCAGGCCCAGGAGGGGAACCCGTTTACACAGTGCTCCAGAGACAGCCTCGTGGGGCCCACTGCATATGACATGTGCAATGTGACAAGGTGCAGTATCGCTCTGGGCTGTGCTCCGTGGATTGATCACCACCCTGCACACGATGCCAGGGAAGAAAGGCCTGATTGGTTGCCCGAGTGATATAATTATTGATGCTTCCTTTATTTCTCTGTCATTTTATACACTCAGAGAACTATCTCTAAGAAGGCAGATTTAAAAAAAGCCTTCAGGCATCAACTCTCTGCCCTAGAACTGCACGCCTGGCTACAGCTGGGGAACAATGGGGCATCCCTCCTTGTAGGACAGCCATGTTTCTGGGGTCTTCACACCAGTCACAGAATCTCAGTGGCCACACTGCACCCTTTGGGCTCACGCAGGCCACCCTCATTACAGATGCAAGTATTTGGCCGAGGCTGTGGCTATGCTCCAGCCCAGAGTGAGGCCTCTCCCAACCTCGGGTCAGCTCCTTTCCCCATGGGGGAAGGCGGCCAGAGGGTGGAGGCTGGTCAGAGGTGCCCTCCTTGCCACACCCAGTTGCCATGTTAGAGGGGCCACTGGGAAGGGCGAGTTAGGAAAGTCCAAGCTTGTTTTATTTCAGGAATTTTAATACATTCAAGAATATTTAATGGAACAAAATTAAGAAGTATCATCAGTCAGCAGAAGCCGGTAGTTGAAAGAAATAGAAACACAACTGGCCCTTTCGCAGTAAAGCTTGTGCTTGAAGGGAGAAGTGGCAGAATGACTTCCTGGAGGCTTCACATCAATTGCCACTGGGATAAAAGCACCTCAGAGTATCTCAGACAGACACACACACACACACACACACACACACACACACACACACACGGGTGACCACCCATAAGTGTCCCATAAAGCCAACTGTGTTGTAAGGATCCTATTAGAAAAAGCAAATTGTTAAGCTTCTGGAATCCCTTCATCGGTGGATCCATAAGCAGAGGTGGGCAGCCTAGCCAGGCCGCCCAGTATAGCCTATTGAGGGAGGCAGAGGCGGACCCTCCTCGGTGCCACCCTCTGCCGTGCCGCTGCCCAGGCCACATTGCAGGGAAGCATCAGCCATGCGCATGCAGCCCGTCTGCGGCGGCCACCTTCCTCACGGGCTGCCAGGGCTGGCTCACTCGGCTAGGAAGGGACAAAGTCGTGAAATGCAGACCAGGGTAAGTCTTGCCCTTTTAAGGACAAAACAGTCTTCTCCTCCTGCCCTCCCCACCCTGGTAATAAACAAACAAAAACATGACTACAGGTCAGACGCACATGGTCCAGACAGGTGCACTGGCCTCAGTGAAGGCAAATGAGAACAAAAGTGGGACTCGGCAAAGTGGAGAGACATTTAAAAAACAATGAGTCTTATCCTAACAGTCATTCAGCTGACAGCAAAGGGAAACTGTCAACAGAGCAGCAGAAATAAGAACAGAACTGGGTTCAGCGGACAGGGGCAGGCGTCCACTGGGGTTTCTGTTTCTGGTGCACTCGGGCTCACCTGGTCTCTCCTTCGACTAAAAATGGACGTTTCTTTAAAGACCTCGAGTTGGGGCCACAGCCGGAGCTGTCAGGTTAGGACATGTGGACAGGGCAGATGGGCCACCCGATGGCCTCAGGCTAGCAGGCCACACCCACACCCCACTTTGTAACAATCACATTCATATTCCAGGTTACAGACATGTCCAACTCCTAGTCTAGCACGTCATGCTTGAAGACAGAGGCCTCAGTTCATAGGCCGGCCGGGTGGTCTGCTGCGATCCTGTCTGTGAAGCTCATGGCTGGGGCAGCGATCCTGCTTCCACTGGTGCCAGCTCTTCCTTCGGCTAATTTCTGGATGCCAAAACAGTAATGTTCTGGAAGCAACAGGTCTTGACATTGTTCAAACTGACGGCTACCATGCCAGGCACACACAACATGCAGGCTCCAAGTTCCAAGAAGGGCCGAGTCCCAGCCTGAGCGAGTGCAACAGAAACACCTAGTAAGGCTTTGTTCAGACCACACAAGGGCTGTGCTTCAGGTGCCTGTCACTCAGCATCAGGGGAGGGCAGTGATGACAGGGAGCCCAGCTCCACCTCTGGGCTGTGGTGCCTTGAGCCCAGGTGACATTCTGCTGTGGCCATAGCGGGCGGTGGCCTTCGAGTCCTCTGCTTGGTGGCTATCCTAGCGAGGAGAGTTAAGGCACTTCCTTCAATCCTGGCCTCGGAGGATTATGTCTCAGTGATCCGTAAATGACTTTAAATTACACTCCTTGGGCTTCCTAAAGTTGTTTATTCTCTTGCTACATCCTACTTCACTCTCTGCTTTTACCAGGCTAATGTCGAGATTTTCTATTTCATCTCTATTCTTACTAAAATAATTTACCTTTGGTACTAATAGAACAGGAGCTATTTTTGCCAATATTGCTCAGAAGAACAAATTTTTTTTTTTAAGCTAGGAGAATTCCTTATGACCAATTCTTTAGTCCAGAAATCTAAAGTCAAAACTGAGAATTCAAGTCCTTCCAAGGCTGACAGATGGACTGGTCAGGCAAACATCAGGTGAGGAGTGCCCCTTAGCTATTTCCCTCTAAGGAGGCCCAGCTGTGTGAATCGTTCCACACAGGAGACCCTGAAAGCCAGGGACATGTGTTTTGATCATCCGTTAGCTCAAGTTAAAAACAGCTGAGTCGGCCAGGACAGCCCTGTCTCATGCAAGGAGGTGATGCACCCCTCAAAACCAAGCCCATGTCAGGGGCCAAGGCCTGCTCTGCCAAGTGCCAGGGGGCAGAAACCTGTCAGGCACTGATTTCCTTACTGGTTCTCACAAGTGAAGGAACCTACACAGGCAAGCAGTCGAGGAGTGCTGGGCTAAAGCTTTCACCTACCCTTATGAACTGTCCACATAATTTAATCCCTTTCCCCAAATTTAACTGTGAGGAGTCTTTATTTTATACCCCGCAGCACTAATGTAGTTCAATATTCTCTTCAAAAAGAAAACTGGCAGCAAATCAATGTCATGTTGGTTCCACACTGACCACTGACGGGACAGGATGTGTGGGAGGAGCATGGCCGAGCCATGGGCCACACAGGCCCTAGTTCTAACTCGGAGGCCCCAGGCTAAAGGCTCACACACTACAGGGCAGCCCAGAGAGTTGCTGAAAGCTTTACAGGGCACGCAGCTAATGGTGGTAGTGTCTCTTGGTAACTGTCGGGGGTTCCTCCTGGGGTGCTCAGGTTTCAAAATACTTGTAGATGGCTGTCACGTACAGCATCACATTCTGCCAATCTGGCCGTTCAGTCCGCACCATTTCATTAATGTCCTAACAGAGAGGAAAGACTTGGTTAGAATTCCAGGTCATCTCTTGGCTCATTCCATAGTATAGGCTCTTGGACCTGAGGTAGGGTGAGGGGGGATTTTGGTCTAAGCCTGATCACACACATCAAAGCTCTGGCCAGGGTGTCTGCTGCTCCATCTCTTCCCAGTGTCCCTGGAAAGTGCCTCCTCCCTGAGCCGCCTGCTTGAGTACACAACAGGGTCACATCCTCCTCCTCCTCACCACAGTGGAGGACCAGCTCCTGCACCTGCCTCTCAAACCTCCTCATGGTCACTTCTGAGAGCCCTGCTCATCCCCCATCACTGTCCCAGGAAAGGGTCTGTGTGCTGGAGGCTTCCAGAGCTCAACATTCTAATGCCCTTGCATAGCGGTCACCTGAAATCAGGGAGGATACTCTTTTCTAACTGTATTATACAGAATACTAGCTATCTGTGACGTTTAACTGCTACTATATGAACATGAACTTGGTAAACCCTGGACTTTGCCTATGGCAAAACCTCTAGAAGGGACACACTGTTGCTGGAGAGCATCTATGACTTCCCAAAGGAGCTGGTCTGAAGAGCACAGACCTAGGAGCCCTTCCTATGGGTGAGGGAATGTGCTACCAGAGCCGGCAGGAAGAAAGGGACACCCACTGTTGACTTGGTACAGTTTAGTACATGTCGGCGTATGTTCAGTTTAAGAATCTTGACTTACAGAAGTTTTGCAAGGTAGGAAAACTATCCACTTCTTATAGATTAGAGCTTTACATGTGAAGTAAAACAGCCAGACAACAGAAAATACTTCTACAGTTACAAGTCACCTTCTATACAGCTGAATAGAAGGTACTCTAAAAGAGCTTATTTCTATGAATTTAGAAGATATATTTATGGAATTCTACATGAATACACTGGCAGTATAAATATTTCTTCAGGGCTATTCAAATGTTGAGTCAAGGTGATAGGTTCCCCTGGGGTGGGTTATGGGTGTACTGGGGGTGGGATACAGAGCAACTGCTGGGGTCCGAGGAATGGGGGGTGGCATGGGTTGGCCCCAGAGTCCTTCAGTCTGAGGAACTCCTTGTGCTGTACTCTGATGCAGTGTGCACCCTCTGGCTCAGCATGAAGTTAAGGAGTCAAAGTGTCTCTAGGTATGGAAGGGCTGCCTGTGATTACTGAACAGTGTTTTGTCCTAGAAAGCCAGACTGCAGGACAAGGAAAGAGCCCCGACAGCGGCACATCTGCTGTGAACTACTGCAGGTGCTAAGCAAAGGCCTAAAGAAGATGCTGAAACATGTGGGTTTTCTACAACTCATTTCTCATTCCATGAGACCGTTTCCTGTGGCCTTTGTGAAGAAGTGTGGGAACCGCTTATTGAGTCTCTAAGGCCACTTTCCTTGACTCAAGACTCACCTCCCTTCCTCCAGTTTGATAAAAGGCAGACAGACAAGTTGGTTGTGTGGGGATACATAAACTTGTCAGCATTTTTCTTCTATAACCAAGGATTCAGTGACGGAACAAGATGACAAATTCTGAGGAGGAATTTGGCTGAAGGTTGCTTGGACTGAGGTCAGGACCAACCCACGGAACTCTGAGCACTTCCTTGAGATGCTAAATGTGACCCAGAGACCCGGAGCGAGACTCTGTTTGCACCGACACCTGACGGAATGCTTACACGGCTGACACAGGTGTCCCTCATGATCAGGTTGCCATAACGCCCTGGAACCTCCTATAAGGAAGTTCTTCCTAACAAAAAGGAGGGACTCTGCCACTGACACCTCAGGGAAGAAGGGGCTCACCAATGTGGATTTGATGCCGACACTCTCAGCCGCCTGGAAGGCCAGGGTGAAGTTCCTTCGCTGTGAAAGAAAGCTTGTGATTGGAGGCAGGAGCAAGGGGGGCGGGAAGGAAGACAGGCAACAGGACTATACCAGCTGCTTGGGAGAGGTGCATACCCACCCATGTGGTACCTAGCAAGTCTGCACGAGGAGACTCAGAATTTCCGCCACACCATGCGTCCTGCTGCCATGCTTATCACCTGCTTCACAAGCAACCAGCTATGGAGTGAGCCCCCAAATACTTGTTTTCCTCTGACACATCAGCCCTCAGCCACCTGGCTATGCACCCCCAAATCTGGCATGAAACACCTGCCATATGAGTTTGCACCCCATGGGGCCATTCAAGGGCTGCCTGAAGGTCAGAAGGGGCTACTGTGGGAATGCAGCAGGGGATCGGAGGGCTGGGGCCTGTTCCTCTCCTCTCCAGTGGCCATTTGGGCAGGGGCTATTCCCTGACCCTGTCCCTGAGCAGTTCCCTGGATTTGAAACCTCAGCCCATGGCCGAGTCTGCAGGGGCTTGTACTTTGAGCCAGTCTTGGTCCCAGAGGGGGCAAGAGACTGGCCTGGTGTGGTTGGTACTGTCCACACCACTCAAGTCTTGAGCAACCTTTTTGGACAGTTTTTGGTGACACTCTTACTCCTAAATGTCATCACCTTGGAAGGGCTGACAGTGCCCATCACTTGGGAAATTCTGAACCGACCAAATGCCCTACATAAGGTAGGTCAGGGGCTGGCTGACTTAGCACAAATAACCCAACCCCAGAATAAGACCAAGGTGGGACTGGCCATTGTGAGCCAGCACTATGGTGTGAAACACCAATATTGGAAGTTTGTGGCTCCATTTTTCACCCACCCGTCTCGCTTGGTGAAGAGGATGCCAGGAGCTGGGCCACTCCCTAGCTTGCCTTACCTTATCCTGACTGTTCAGTTCTTGATATGGAATGTGGGCTGGAAGGTACGTATGCAGGAGAGCACAGAAGGCTAGTCCATCATTCCAGCTACTGCTGAAATTTGTAATGTCAATATTCTGCAGGGAAAAAAAGAAAAACATGTAAGCAACACACTGATCTTCTTAGGAGAAGCTGATGATGGTGGATGAAGCTGATGATGGTGGATGAAGCCTAAGATGCCATCTGGCCACTACACATGGGCGGGGTGGGCCTCTGGAGAAGTGCCCTATGCTGGAGGATGTGTCTCAAGACCCAGCTGGTGTCACTAACTGGACCCCTACCACCACCTGGACAAGGCTGCCGCTGCAGTGGGAAAAATCTGAGCCAACTCTTTCTTGCTTGGAATTGCAGGGTATCAGCAAGCAGCAGTTCTGTTCAGAAGAGTTACAAGTCAGCCTGACTCTTAAGCAAAGTCTGACAGCACATCAAGACCCTCTTGTACAACCGCCACCTCCCACTAGGAGAGAGCAGGAGTCCATGAGTGCTAGGCTGTGTACTTTCCCACAGTGCTTCTGGGAGAACCACCTGATTTCTTTTAAGTGGTACCTCACTCCATATGCAAATTAGATGTATTTGCAACCACAAAGTAGTATATCATTCAGTGTATTTCATTATATAATCCATTCAGCTAGTATCTCCTTCTGAAGCTAAAACTGCACGTCACTAAACCACAAACTTTACATAAATGCCACAAACTGATGAGTACTCCCCAAACAGCTCTTGTTTTGTTTCACTGTTAACTTCATACAGCCTTGAACTGAATCAACAGTTAGCTTCGTAGGTGATTAAGGAAGCCCACATTTTATTACTGAAGGCAAAGCACCTAGTTCCTAGGCCCCAGTTCTTATTTGTACCTGGAACAAAATATCACAGAAAAATATGAACTATTTGTATTTGTGTAGTTTTCCAAAGTTTACCATCCCTGGCTCCTCTTTATGAAACTATCAAGTCCTGGTACCAAGTAGAGACTGTTGGCTTAGAATTGAGGGGCAGGTTCTTTAGGGAGACCATCTTTGTCTAGTCTCACGGCACTCGGCACTCCTTGCCAAAGTAGCAGGTAATGTGGGGAAGCACAAAACCTAGCTTTTCATTAAGATTGATTGTAAAAACCAGGTGTCTGGCCTCCATTGCCCAGAGGTTGCCTTCTGGGGGCTTCTACCCAAGTGCACCACTAAAGGTCAGCAGCTCTGTGAATAATTAGTCCAGAGGCCATTCCCTCTCAGAAATCTGATTATCTGTTGCTGCCAATCTCCTTGATCAGGCCTGAGGGTATTGTTCATAAACTGCCATAAGGAAAGTTACCAATTAAGGCACAAAAGGATGCAAACCTGCCAAGATCAGGGAAAGGTCACAGCAAGAGTATGGTGGCTGCATGCCACATCTGACTTCATCTAAGAATGCACCCGCCAGCTGTCTAGGCCCTCCACATGTGACTAGGCCCAGCAGATGTCCCTTGCCTCACTCCTCACACTTCCTGGTAATGAAGACATAGTGCAGACAAGTCTCCCTGTTATGTTCCTGAAAAGCCAGGCTGTTCACAGGGCTTCTGCTCTGGCCAACAATTACAGCCAACACTCCTTGAAGGTACCACACAAGTGAGGCTTGACAGTTTTACAGCTGATAACTGCCATGGCAAACCTGCCACTCATCTTTTTCTGAATCTCACGCAGCAGCCAATCGGGTGTGTCAACCTCATCAGGGAGGAAACTGGGACCAGGGAAGGGAAGTGACCTGTCCAAGGTGCTGGAATGGCAGCCGGGAAGACAGCAAGTGTCCTCTGGGCAGGCAGTCTATCATTTCAATCTCACATCACCGAGGAGCGTTTTTACACAAGGAGGCTGGGGTTAGAGGCTCAGGTCACATAAATGGTCTGTGCGATCATTCAAATTCAGATTTAAGTCCAAAGCCTATATGAACTTCTAGGGGTCTGACCAGCCCTGTGACTAAGTGCTCTCATGAAAAAGCCAAGGACACCAGTATCACTGCATAGAGAGCAGGCAAAAAGCTTTTTAATGATGTGTTTGAGCCTTCTTGTGAGGCCACGTGGCCGTCGATAGCTCCCAACCTTTATCCCAAAGGTCCCCACTTCCTGCTGCTGCTGCTGGCCCCTTCTCCAGCTCCCTGGAAGGCAGCTGTCTCTGGCAGAGTTGCCTACGTGCCTGGCCTCACCACGCCTTGTGGCGAAGGCTCCTGCTCCAGAGGAAATGGCTGTGCCCTGGCTCCCCAGCTGTGGGAACCCCAGCTTTCCCCAGCTTCCTCAAGACAAACCCAACCCTAAACCTGGAACCTCCAGTCAGAACAGCACTTCATTTACAAAACATGCCCAAGTGATTTAAAGGAGGAAAACAATGACTCCTTGATTTCTAGGCTGGGGGAATTCACTTTTAAGTACACCTAACAACCAAACCTTCAAGTCAAAACAACTAAACCCCAAACCAAGGCAGCCTGGCCAGGGTCACTGCTTCTCCACAGGGAATCAGGCCAAGTGCGCCACCCTGCAGAGGACAGACACCACGGTAGATAAGCACACAGCCCAGAGGAAGCTCTGAGAGTAGCCCCTGCCTCTGCCTCCTAATCTCAGGTAGAGACCCTGGGGGAAATATGCCAGGGCTTGAAACAGGGTGCTTTATCGGTAGTGGGGGAAAAGCCCATACCAAGAGATCGGGCTGCAGCTACCACCACCATACAGTGCTCAGCCTGCATCCCTGCTTCCCCATCTCACCTTTCATTTAATTGTTCTTACTGTTTGGTGCTGAAAAATCCAAGAAATAACACAGACTGAATATAGAAAAGTCTACAAACAACAGAGCTGGTTCTCTGAGGCTGAAAAGCACAGGGCTAGAAAATCCATATGAGAATATGGGAAAAAGTTCTCCTAGCTTCCTTTCCTCTCTGGGGCTCTTAAATTATTACCCATCATCACAACAGGATTAATAGGAATACATACAAGTAAAGGTACAAAACTGTACCCCAATGGCTATTCCTACCAAATGCCGGCGCCTTTCCTGTTCAGTGAAGACTACTCATCCCAAAACTGTGACAGCACCAAGCCAGGCCCTACCCACACCCCTGTGAGGCTGCCGCCACCGCTGTGCCCCACCACTAGGATATTCAGTGGGCTCCAGGCACATCCAAGGCCCCGAACCAGTTTTCCTTAGTGATGAAGCACACAGGGCGAACATTTGCAGGCTCCATTAGCCTTCACCTTTTGACAGCTATCCGGTTCAGTGCCCTGACCTAGAAGAATGTGTCATGTGCGGTCTGGGCCAAACTTTCTGTTGCTGCCTTCTGAGTGAAGAGGCAACAGGCACAGGTAGGTAAGTGTGCCTGTGGTTTTCTGGTTCCCACAACACATCATCAATTGTCTCTGCCCCCCGAAGGCAGGTACACAGAGACAGCCTTGAATTGTCCTGGCAGATGAAGGAAAAAGGCAAATGTTTCTGTGCTCTGGATAGAAACAACCAAACCACCACCAGTACAGAGCCTTCTGGTAGGGGTGCTCAGCCAGGTCTGACACCAGATGCTGGGTCCCAGCGAGTGGCTTCTCTCTGTAAAGTGAATGTACAGAGCTGGCCCATGCAAGCCATTCACACACTGTGAAACTGTGCAGCCTTCTACACAGGTAAGGGATTTTTATGTGTCTGCTTGCTTACTGTAAGGGAGATAGATACTTTGCAACTGATGGTACCCATTCCATTATAGGGTGGCAATAGGCAACGAAAGCACCCCAATGTCCTTAGGCAACTCCTGGCCACATGGTCAAGTCTGTTGACCCCTGCTGTAATTATGTCACTAGCAAACCTTTACCTGACATTCAATGGGTGCATCACCCAAAAAAAATATGGGCTTTTAGTATGTGGTACTCTTCCTTTTCCTCTAAGAGTTGGATAAAGAATTCACAGATAAAACTACTCAAAATAATAGACCAGTTCAGTACAGTAGCAGGATACAAAATCAATGCACAAAAATCAGTAGCCTTCCTATATGCTAACACCCAATCTGAAGAAGAAGAAATTAAGAAATCCATCACCTTCAAAATCGAAACCAAAAGATTCAAATATCTGGGAATAAATCTAACAAAAGACATAAAGGACTTATACAAAGAAAACTACAAAACTCTGTTGAAAGAAATAGAAGAAGACACAAGAAGATGGAAAGGCATCCCCTGCTCATGGATTGGAAGGATTAACATTATCAAAATGGCAATCCTACCAAAAGCAATTTACAG
>PVIJ01016086.1:0-33972 GCA_004024925.1 Scalopus aquaticus
GCACGTTTCCTGCACCTGGAGGGCGATCGCGATAGCCTAGCTGGCAGTTTTTCTCCAGCATTTGCAGAGCTGATCCTTCCCATGGTTTTTCTCCGGTGGCTCAGAGCTGACCCCCTCCCGCGGTTTTTCTCCGGTGCAGCAGAGGTGCCCCAACCATGGTTTTTCTCAGTGTGGCAGAGCAGCCCCACTGCAGTTTTTCCCCAGCGCAGCATAGCAGGAAGCCCCGACCGTGGTTTTTGTCCCGGTTTTTGTCCAATGCTTCTCCCAAGCCTGGAGCCGGGAGCCTCTCCCGCGGTTCCTCCAGTGGCTAGAGAATATTAGCGCTACTAAGCGGGGAAGGGGACCACCACCCCAGAGTTCTGTTCCAAAAGGGAGCTGGAGTGCTGGCTCTGTAACAGAGGTGGGAAGAGGTGCTACACCACTGCTGCCTGGGGTTTTGTTCCGGGTCCCACCAACTTCCCCAGTGCACTCTGCCCTCTCCAGGGCTCTGTTGCCACCTGGAGGTACTGCTGGTGTCACAGTCTCCAGTCTATCACTCTGCCGTGCCCTGGGGAAACCCTTCTGCCCACCTTTCTTTTTCTGGGTCTCCTCAGGTGCCTCGCATCTTGGTTTCTTGGTCTGGTTTTGCATGGCGGGGAGGGAAGAGGGGATCTGGTAGTTCTTTCTTCTCCTTAGTCAGTCTTTTCACCTTCTTTACTCATCCTACTCATCTGTGAGGGTGTTGTATTTATGTAGCATTTCTGGATCTTCTCTGGGTTTGGCTGATGTCCCTTTATAAGCGGCTTTTCTTTTGGGAGAGTTGATTCTAGCATCCCTTTGCCGCCATGTTGGTGACGTCAATTAAGGACTTTATTTGAAGAGTTGAGGAGGTTGTGCAAGAAGGTGATTTTATAGATCAACTGTCAAAGTGAATTCTACAGATCATCTCTTTACAAATAAAATTAATCACTGAATCAATATTATAATTAAAAATTTCATATTAAAATTAAATGACTAATTTTTATTTATATGTATATATAACATCATTCTTCCTTTTTGTACATTGCATGCTTTCTGCTTTCAGGTGTAGTCCTCATAAAATTCCCATCACCAGTTCACCCATGCACCATCACCATAGTCCCTTTTGTTCTTCCCTCCTTTGTTTTGATCCCACTTCCTCTCCCTCCCCTGCAGAGTGTCTCTTATTAATAGTTGCCTCTTAAATTTTTAAATTTATTTTAATTATTTTCTTTCCCTGATCCTTTATCTGATTCCCCTACATTTCTCCTATAAGTGAAACCATCAAATATTTTTCTTTTTCTTTTTCTTTCTGGCTTATTTCACTGAGCATAATCCCTTCCAGCTCTATCCACGTTGCTGCGAATGACATGAGTTTAGCTTTTTTGATTGCTGAATAGTATTCCATTCTGTATATATACACATCTTCTTGATCCAGTCAAAAAATGGGCAGAAAAGCTAAAAAGACACTTCTCCAAAGAGGAAATGCAAATGGCCAACAGGTATATGAAAAAATGCTCAACATCACTTATAATCAGGGAAATGCAAATCAAAACCACAATGACTTCTCTTCTTAATACTTTTATGTCATCACTAATTCTTTATATCCTCATGGCCATAATCACCCAGCGATGTGAAGTCTTCTACTAAGTGCACAGTCTCTGTTATGCTATTGTGTCACATATCACACAAGATTCACATAATACACTTATACCTGGCTCACTGGAGTTTAATTCGGCCCAAAGAAACAGTTGACTTTACTAACTCTACTCTTAATATTGGATATCTATATTAAATATGACTATTACAACATTTTAATCTGTGACATGACACATTCAACTAGAGGAAAATGAGAATGGATTCACAGAAATGTTGGACTAAGCATGAAACAGAATGTTTAGAAGGTTTTAATCATTAATATAAGATCAAACTAGAATTTGCTTATATAGAGCAAGTTTCAGTTATTAGTTGGATGTGAAAGAAAGAGAGTTTAGGATGCCAGTCAGTTTTATGTATTGGATAACTAGGTTGATTATGGTAGAAAATGCAAAGTTGATCCAAAGGAGAAAGTGGATGTGTTCAATTTTGCACAATATCAGATTGAAGTTCCTTTGCATATCCCAGGGGTAAGGAGAATAGTGAGTTTTACATATAAGACAGAAGCTAAGTTGAAAAACAAATGATGGAAATAGACTTGGAAGAGTTATTATTATAAAGGTATTTGAAACCATGAAAGTAGGTGAATTATTCAAAGTAATGTAGAGCAAGGGAAAACTCTGGAAAATTAGAAATCAGAAACAAAAGTACAGAGGTAAATGAAGCTGAACAAGTTCAGCTTCTATGGAAAATGGTATGGAGTTTTCTCAAAATATTAAAAATAGATTTACCATATTTCCCAGCAATTCCATTCCTAGGTATCTATACAAAAATATTAAAACAATAATTTGAAATGTTATGTGCATGTCTATGTTCATTGCAACACTATTTATAATAGCAAAGTTATGGAAACAATTTAAGTGCCTAACAACAGATGAGTGCATAAAGAAGATGTGGTATATATACAGAATGGAAATCTACTCAAATGTAAAAATGATGGCATTTTGACATTTACAACAACATGGATGGAGTTGAAGAGGATTATGCTAAGGGGATTAAGTCAGGAGGAGAAAGACATGCTTATAGCTTCCTGAATGCCGACTATAAATAAACTAAACAAAGGGACAGACAAAACTAAAGTAAAACAAACCTTAGAAATTTGACTGTAGAATTGAGGCTACCAGTGAGAAAGAGTGGAGAGTGAAAGGGGTAGGGAGTCTGACAGACTGTGGTAGAGTATTATTGGTGCTTTGGTGGTGTGCATGGTGTGGGAACATACATTTGAAGAGTTGAGAACCTATATCCCTAAATTACATACAATGTTAAAGCCATTGTTGCTGCACTACAAAATTATACAATTTAAAAAAAAATGAAATCAGAGTAGTATCATTAAAATCAGAAAAAGTATCATTCACCATCTGTATCTATTTGGTACCTGAATTTAGCCAGCAGTAGTTTGGATATCAAAGGATTTATTTAGTAGGGAATCTAAGCAGTGAATGGAGAGTGGTTTGAAAGTCAAAAGATTGGTTCAATAAGACAATAGAAGTATATTCATAGAAAAATTATTGTGACCTTTACTTGAGCAGTTTCTGATAGAGGCAGAAGCTAGAATCCAGGAAGATTAGGAGTATATATAGAAGATGTCTAGAGTTAGTGAGATAAAACTGTTTTCAAGAGGCTTGACCCAAAAGACAAAGAAAATGATAGTGGTATGAATAATTTGATGCGGTATCTAGGAGATGGGATTTTAGTTCTATGGGGAGGGAGACTTGAGCATGCTATTCAAATACTTCTGATTATGTATTTACAGCAATTTTTTTCATGGACTTAAAATGATAGAATATCAGAGTAGTTCTAAATATAGTAAGAGATAACACACTGTCATTGTGATTTTTGCTATTTGCTGTTTTCACAAATCCAAAAAATTATGTTTGGTAATTCAAACTCTCATCAAACATACTCTTTCCACATATTCTTTCTGTTGAGATATCTTTAGCTCTAATTTCTTCCTCTTCCTCTTAATTGATCTCCCTTATCAATATATTTAAATGATGTTGAATTGTGTATAATATTGTAAGTTTGGTTCTGTAACTAATGTTCATCTGCATTTTTTCACGGAAGCATGATTACCCCTTTATGAAGTTTCTATGATTGGCTAGCTATTGTAAGAACAATCTCACACCTCTAGTTCATTAGAATCCTTGCAGTCACAGATAATTTTCACATTAACTCATGCCAAGAATTTTTTATCCTTCATAAACTTAGGTTAACGGTATTTGAGTTTAAAAGTTTTAAGTACATTAGTATCTTCATATTAGCCAAGGAATTTAGTTTCTCACTTTCATATTGAATCTGATTTTGTCACTACATTGTTCTTTACCTGTTTTGTAACCTCCTGACAATATGATACATATCTTTTTATGTGCTCATCTAAGGCATGGATAAAAATGAGAAGCAGCTGAGCTCCCAACTTTGTGGTATTCCACTAGAGATTTGTCCAAAAGTTGAAATCTGTTCCTTATTCAACAACAGGAATGATTACAAAGACATCTGTGAATTCCCCTAACAATATTACACGATGCACATTTCATAACATATTATTAACTTATATGAACATTTTACTCAGTGTCCAAGTGTCAAGTGAGTGAAAAGTTATCAAAGGAGGAAGTAAGGGTTGTATAGTAGATTCCTTTTGGGGTGAATCTTTATGGATTTCTTGGGATTCCATTATTCAAATAATGGTAAATTGTTTTTATGTAGTGCTTGACTTTTCTTTCTTTAAGATTTATTCTTATTTATGCATACAAGAATTGGGAAGTAGGACAGAGGTGTGGGGAAGGGTGAGAGGATTCACCAGAGACAGAGTGGGGAGCATAACAGGCAGATCCACTGAAATACACTGCTGAGGGGAGCAACTGGGGAAACAGGAGAGGTTTGCTGCATCATGTGGGTTAGCTCTCTGCCTGGGGATCTAACTCTTGCCTCAGTGTCTGGTGGATAGCATGATAGTGCTGAGACTTTAACCCCTGTGCCACTGGGGGGGTCCCAGTGCTTGATTTCTGAGTGATTTTTCATGCCATCTTCCAGAGTGGAAGCATTGTATAGTAACTGTAGACACTGGAGTCTAACAGAGTATTTTTTTTTCTTCTTAAATCTGGCTTTGGAATGTGTTAGATCTATGTCCAAGGTAAATGTGTAACTTTTATGTATATATAAAGTGGTAATAATAGATAAATCACAAAATTATTAAGATTTTTTGAGAATTTATACAAAAGTCAATCCAGAGTCTAGCCTATGAGTATGTATATGATACATTAGATTTGCTACTTCCAGAACCAAGATAGTCAGAGTAAAGCACTGAGTAGTCAGACTGATGTTATGTCTATTTTGGAGATGGAGAAAAAAAGTTTGGTTTTTCATTCACTCATCACTGAATGTTTTCTAGGGGTTTGGCACTGTTATATATTGGAGTGTTATCATAGTGTTTTGACAATTCAGTGATTGTCTTTACTATAGACATTTTGTGAATATTCACAATAAATATCCTAGACCCCGCCCCCTTTCGGGGCATAATCAATAAAATAGTAGCTTCTTGTACTCAGTTCCAAAAAGTAATATGTTGGGATAACAAAATTTTAGTCATACAGAGGCATATGTACTAGTTGTAGTGAATGGTTGAAGATCGTTTGTTTCAGTATATGAAGCATATATAATTAGGTATTCCCAGGGCAATCATGGGGCTCAAACAATTTGTTCTTTTCATGGAGTAAAATATTTCCCTTCTTATAAAAGATACCCTTTGTTAAGTTTATTATTCTTATTTATAGCTAGAGAACCTTAACTTGGCCATAAATACAGAACAGTAGAATTAGAATTGATGATGTCTTAATGTAATTTGACATAGTCAGGTTATGACTTTTTTCATAAGAAAAATGTATTCCATTCAAACCCTCCTGTCTGGGAGAATGAATAATATTGTACAACTATGGAAAGCTGTCAGGTTAGATAATAATTTAGTAGCTATATTTAATAGCACTGACTAGAAAGATCAACTAAAAATATCATTTAAACATGACAAATCTGTTTTGTTTTTACTGAATTGATCAAAGCATTCAGTGTTTTTCCCTTGGGAGAAATTTTATTAATCTGAAATGAGATTTAAAAAATATGTTAATGCAGGAATTCCCACTGAGAGGATATACTCTGAAATCTTCTATAAATGTATTCCTTAAATCTTTCAGGTGTATTTAAAAAATAAAGAGTGAAGTAGGACTTTCAGCTCTGTGGTATAAATATGTTGGTGATTGTTTACACACCCACTACACTAGATAAAATTATAAAAAATAATCTGAACTCTGGGAATTGATCAAAGGCAGAAGAACTGAGACTTATTAATTATTGAAAAATTTCTACTGGGCCTCCCTGGTGGCACAGCGGTTGAGCTCTGCGCTGTGGAGCTGTGGGCAGTGCGCAATGCAAGTTCTACGCCCAGCTGGGGAGATTCCCACATGGTGCGGCAGACCTCTCCTGCCTCGACCGCTGCTCCCCTCAGCAGTGTATTTCTGATCTGCCTGTTCTGCTCCCCACTTTGTCTCTGGGGAATCCTCTCACCGCCCCACGCCTCTGGCCTGTACCCCAGCTTGTATGTATAAATAAATAAATCTTAAAAAAAAAAGAAAAAAAATTTCTTCAGCTTCAGGTAAGACAAATAGGATCTTTAGTCTTTTTTTTTTTTTTTTGGCCTGAAGATGCTTATTTTATCAACTTCCGTACTCCCACACTCAACTGGTGAGAACTATTAATTTATTAGCATGCATAAATAGGCAGCTGTGCTGTGAGACGGTATGGACTCAGTTTTGAGTAGACTAGGAAAACACAAGATTTTGCAAGTAAAATGGTGATTGTAATGGAAAGCAAATGGAGAATACAACGTCTTTGATAGTTTGCAATTTTGATTCTGGTGTTGGTGAAGATTAGATCAGCTAGAACTTTATCAGGAGGTTCTGGAAATAACATACATAGAATGTTTGAGAAGCTCTCTAACCATATAGGAAAGTATGAGCATGAGAAAACCAAGTGGAAAGTGAATACAAGATAAAATTTAAGAAGTGGCTAATCTTTGAATGCTTTCACTAACATATACACAAATTGATCATTAGAGAGAGGAAGTTCAAAATTTTTGTGTAACTATCTGCAAAAAGCATTCACTAACCATTAAGCTATGGAAACACACCATTTGGCTAATGGAAATACACCATTGTCTCCTAAGAAACGATGTTAAAAATAAGTAGCATAATCCAATAGAAAAGAATAAACGGGAGATATTGCCACACTAGCTCTATAGATTTATTACCTAAGTAATCTCTGCTAGGTGAGATGCTGATAATCATGATAATTATCTGAAAGGCGTGTGGAAGAAATTGTATACGTTAATAGAGTTAAAATAATTAGAGCAATGTCTTGACACAGTAATTTTTCTACTATTGCTATAATAAACAAATATGTTTGTTTTTGTAAAAACAAACAAAAGCAAGCTCTGTGAAAGTTGCAGTTTTCATTAACTTGCTTGTTTTAGGTCTCATGAATTTTGTTACTCAAAACTTAGGGTCCTTTCAATCAACACATGAATGATTCACATATTTCAGATATGATTTTAAAGTCTTATGTACAAGGAATGATCAGACCTGAGGTGATAGTTTCTGTTGTTAGAATAGAAAATTATGAAAAAACTCATAATATCTTTTTTTCCTGTACAGTATTCCCTTGACCTTTGGGCTCATATAGTTACTAGATTATTTGACATTTCCAAATGGATGTTTAATTGATCTATCAAAAAATATTTTCCAAAAGGAACTCTTTCATCCAACTAACCCTATCCTTTTCTGGGGTTTCTCATTTCAGTAATTGTTAAAACCACCCATTACTGTGTTCAAACTGATTGTTGTCTTCCTCACTCCTTCTGGTGAGTCAATCATATTGTTTCTGCTTCTAAATATGTCTCATACTAATTCATTTTCCTTTATCTACTCTGTAACTATTTTAATTCAAACTATTTAAATTATATCTTATATCTTTCCTCCTAGCCAGTCTCATCCTCATTTAAATCCTTTCTTAAACATAGCAATCAGAGTAATCTTTTTAGATTATGATTTGGATAATGCTTCTCTTTAAAAAAAATCTCAACACCTTCCAATTGCATGTTGTTACCCAACTGCAAATATAAATTCCATCAGATTGTTTGTGATGTGCCCCTGCACACCTTTCAAATTCATTTTATTCTATTCTCTATTCCATGTATTGTTCTGACCACCTTAACTTTCTTTCAGTTTCTTATATTTATCATTTCCTTTTTTACCCCAACATCTTGGTTGATACTTTTCATTTACTTTTATTTAAAGTTTTATTTATTTATGCATACAAGAGCTGGGGTGTAGGCCACAGGTGGGGGGGGGTGTAAAGGGTGGGGGTTCACCAGAGACAGAGTTGGGGGCAGAATAGTAGGCGGATCGACTGAAATACATTACTGAGGGGAGCAGCGGAAGAGACAGGAGAGGTCTGCTGTGCCATGTGGGTTAGCTCTCTGGCTGGGAATAGAACCCATGCTGCAGTGGCTGCCTATAGCTTCATAGTGCTGAGACTTGACTTCCGGGGATGCCCAATAGTTTTCATTTCATTTAATCTTGGATTAAATCTAAGTCTTCAAAGTCCTTTCTTAAACCATCATAAATCATTAACCATTCTGTATTATTTTATTCTCTCAGTTATCATTTAGGCAACTTAAGTTTTAAATAGTAGCATATATTTATAATGCATAAAGAAGACACATCATCTGATTAAATAATATTTAAGTCATGCCCTGTAAATACTAGACATATAAGCTTAAGCACTCAGCAAAGTGGTAAATCACCTTCCCCAGCCTGTGTCTGTGGTACACCCCTGATATCCTGTGTTCCAGACTGACCAAACAACACATTGGTTAGTTAGCCTCTCCAAAACCAGGTTCAATATGAGTTTTACCTCACTGTGTGCTGCAGGGTGTTCCAGAACAAAGAAAGAATGTTTCTAGTTGGGCCTCCCTAGCAGCTCAAGGGGTGAAGCACAGCACTGTGGAGCTGTTAGCAGCTGAGGCATGAGTTAGATGCCCCGCCAGGGAGATTCCCACATGGCATAGCAGATTTCTCCTGCCTCCCCTGCTGCTCCCCTCAGCAGTGTATTTCAGTTGATCTGCCTGTCCTGCTCCCCACTCTGTCTCTGGTGAACCCTCTCACTGCCCCACACCTCTGGCCTGCACCCTAGCTTGTATGCAAAAATAAATAAATCTTAAAAAAAATCTTAAAAAAAAAGAATGTTTCTAAAAATCTGGTATTTGTGGTGCAATTACATTTGTAAATAACTGTGTAGAAATAAGAAAATAGTATATATCTTTCTTTATATATGTTATTTTGTTAGTTTCAAAACATAAAAACTATACCAGTATACTTGGTCTACTTAGGAAATTAAAACAGTTGCATATTAAATTTAAAAGGAAAGTTTGTTTAAAATCTAATTTCAAATTTACTTTTATAACTTACTTTTAGGTGTGTTTGTTACCAATGGCACTGCAAGCTGATGAATTTAAGAAATTAATCATCGTTTAGTTTGTGCCTATTTATCTGAAGCAGCATAAAATAGAAAAAGTAAAAGACCATTAATATTGTAATTAATTGTGTTAGTCAAACAAAGTCATTACATTTTGTTGACATGGTGTCTACCCCATTGCTAAGCAGGTATAGAAATGAATAGATTAATAATGTCAGAAAAAGAACACACACACACAGTCTAATCAGAAAAATCAGATATCATCATGAAGTTTTAATATAAGCATGAGATAGGAATTAGGTGTCCTCAAATGGTGAGTATATCTCTGACAGGAAGTGCTGATCCTGGTAGGAGATGGCAACAAATACAGTTCAACGTAGAGGTAAAAGGTGATGGAAATGGTAATGCAACTTGATTGAATACGTGCCATAAACCCAGACCTTAGATAGACAGTTTTAAGGTAAGTTAATTTAATGTTTGTGATTACTCTTTGAGGTAGTAGTATTTTCTTTCATTTACCTACAAGAAATGTGAATTCAGTAAGGTTGACTTGTTTGCCCAGATTTACAGTTAGGAAGAGGCCTGTCTAGAATTGAGGGAGAGATGCTTTGTTCCGAAACTAAACCCTTTCTTTTAGCTCAGACACTATCAGTGCTGTTTCTAGACAAGGGAGCCAAGAAACAAGAAAACTTCAGTCAAGATGGGTTTTGTGTTTATAGTAAAACTGAACAGCAAAGTCTCTACTGCACAGTCTAGTGGCAGGTATTGACAATGAAAAACAAAAATTCAAATATTCCACATAAAAAGTATGTAGCTACAAGTGCCTTGAAGAAAACGGTAACTTTCAAAGTGGATAGAAAGTGACTATTTTAAACAAAGTAACTAGGAAGGGCATTCTGGAAAACATATCTGACTAGGGATACAAATGAAGCAAGGGAGGGGAGGCCTGGAACAACAGTGTTCGGGCAACCACGCTGCTAATGCCATGAGGCCAGATTGCTGTGCTTTGGGGCATGCCAGCGAGACTGGTTAGAACTGAATGAGGGAGGCAAGAGGTTTGGATATAAAGTTAGAGACAAAGGAAGCAGGCGGTTTACACATGTCCACAAACTGTGGTAAGCAGTTCGTAATACTTTAAGTGATGTAAAGCTCTTGGGTTTTTAGCAATTGCCTATTAGGAGCTGACACACTTTAAGTACCACTTTTGCTGTTTTGTAAAAAATGTGACAAATATCAGAGGAGGCAAGCCAGTTACAAGGTTACAACTCAGGTCCAGAAGAGATGGCCGGTGACTTAGGATAGTGACTGTGAAGATAGCGAAACGTAGTCATATTTGTGATGTATTTTGATGTCAAAGATAGAAGGATTTATGGTTGTAATAGACGTAAAGAAAGCTCATAATTGGCCATCCCCAAATCCCATTAGTCATGCTGTTGCTGCTTTAATTGGCTGTGATTTCAGCACTCTCATCCTTAGAAGTTCAAAGGATACTATAAAGGAATTACACAACTTTTGATATCCCCATTTTCCGGCCTCTGATTTCTCATTGAAAATATCCTTTGCCTTATTAGAATGATCACTATCAGGGGCTTCTGCTTTGCCATTGTCTCATTTTGATCTCAGCATAAGTTTCACAGAACAAAAGCTTTTACAGTCTTCTCTCATCTTTAAGCTTATTTAGGTTTATATTTCTTAGATGATGGACTAGCAGCAGTATGGAGTGGTATTTTATTCCAGGGACACACAGATGGGCATCAGAAGGGGAGCAGCTGTACCTTTAAGAGAACTGAGGACATGATGATTGGCATCTCCACAAGGAGGTAAGACAGAGACCACTAGAAAGGATGGTAAAGCCTAAGAAATAGTCCAGTAAGAACAGTTTTGGAGCATTGCTCCCAATGTACCTTCCCCTGCCCTCTCCTGCCTGGACTCCTAGAGCTTCTCTCTGCTCCTGGCCCACTGCAGCCCACTGAATACAGCCTTCCCGGAAGAACAGTGATGTGGGTGGGAGTGTGGGCGAAGTCTGCCTACTGGTTGCTGGGGGCTAGCTTGGCATTCCCCAAAGTACCTGACCTTCCCTTGCCTAGGCTCTCAGGGCTTCCTTTAGCTTCTTACCCACTAAAGATTGGTAAGAACCTCATATCATAAAGAATCCTGACTACTGGGTGAAGGCGGAGATGATCCTAGGTGCAATTCTACTGCACCTGGGACTGCTAGAGGAGAACTTTGTGATCCAGAGAAGCACCATCCATTGCCCCATCTTTTAGGGACCTCAACACCCTAACTGCTAAGCAATCTGTGATTTTCCATGGTGCTTCCTTGTAGCTTTAGCCCACAGCTACCTGCTTATTCTGTGCCTAAAGCTCAGGGGAAAGGCATTTCCAGCAAAATATGCTGAGATCAAAACTGTGTTGCAGCTGAATGGTCATTTGCAATTTGGGGCTTCTGGGAGAACATCACTGCTGAGTCTGCCTTGATCTTCCTAAAGTGGCCAGTGATTGCAAACCTCTCTCTTAGATCAAGCAGCTGTAGAATCTAACGCCCTTGAAAACTACTGTAGCAACCACTCCACCTACCACCTCTCTATGCGTACCCCCATAGGTTAGACACTGCGTCCACCACTCTGAGGGGACTCTTGAGTACCAGTCCTAATTGGTGATGAGGTTTCAACCAATACAAAACAGAGAGCATAGCATCCAAGACTAGTAATTGCTATTCTATGCAAGACATTCATAGCAGGACTGAGAATAAAGTCAATCTAACTTAATCCATAGAAGATAAAAACTTGGAAAAAATTCAGAACAGAATTAACCAAACTGCCAGTAGAAGACTTCAAAGCAACAGTTTTAATGATGCTTATTGAATTGGTCAAGTTATGAGAACAACCTAAGTGCCCAAGGACAGATGAGTAGATTAGGAAGATGTGGTAAATATATACACTATGTATACTATTATTCATCTGTAAAAAATACCACTCATCTGTAAAAAAGATGAAATCATTCATGCAGCATAAGGAATTATGCTATATTAAATACATTAGAAGAAGAAAGACAAATACCTGACAATTTCACTTATATGTGGAATATATAAATGAAAGCAAAGGAACAGACAAAACGAGAAGAAACAAACACTTGAAATTAGACTGCAGAACTGAGTCTATCAGAGGCAGATATGGTGGGGTTTGTGGCATAACTGGTAGGGCTATCAGTGATCTATGGTAGAAGATTATTGACATTTTATTGGTGGATATTGTGATTACATACATTTGTAGAGTTATGAACTATACCCTTAATATACATATGTGTGTATGTTTGTGTAGATTTGTGTGTGTACATATATATATGTGTGTGTATGTGCTGTATACATATAGTGCTGTAACCATAATTTAAAAATATATTTATCCTTTTAGGAGAAATGTTGGTATTTCCACCCAGACATGGTGTAATATCATTGTTCTTAACATTTATTATTTGTTTTACTTTATGGTCAAGAATATGATGCTCCCCAATATGAGTTTCCTTGGCAATGTGAGAAGAGAACATGAAAGAATTTTGGAACTTTTCCATACACTAAATTTGTGACAAACTATCTTGTTTATGTATTTCACTTTACCTCTATAATTTTGGTAAAATTGTATTTTTTCATCCACAGAGGAGGATACTGAGGCTGAGAACTTAAATATCAGGACTTCATGCTAGTAAGCAGAAGATTCAGGATTTGAGACTTCCCCTATATTTTTCCTATAAGTGCAGAGTACAAGTTCTTTCTGTTACAGATGCTTGACAGATCCCAGACTAAATTCCTGGAGCAACCCCTGAAGGAATGCCTTTTTTCCTCTAGCACTTTAAAGTTTCTTTGTGACATCCAGGCTAACTGTGCTGCTTATTTTGTAATCCAGTCAAATGCAGCAGCAGTTTTATATATCTGCCTTTGAATCTCAGATCCAAGAGACTGGTAGCAGCATGAATTCCTCAGTGTAAAAGCACTGTAATAATCTGACTTTGTCGATGGGTTGACATCAAATTCTTTTAGTCATATACTTTATTTTTTGGTTAGAAATAAAAATAGTTGCAGAGAAGTGAATTTGAGTAGTAATATAGACACAATTTAACTTGAACAAATTAAAGATTTATTTTAAAAGTATGTTTAATTTTCCATTTTTAGAGATAGTACCAAAAAAAATACTTCCTTCAATTTTTATTATTCTCATAAAGTCACCCCTCCCACCTCAAATCTGATCCAAAATAAATTTCAGTATCTGCTCCATAGTATGTTGTCATGTACCTTCTTTTCTAAGACAGGGACAAGCAGGAATCTTCTTACTTCGTGGTGAGTTATACTTAGGAATAAACAAATTAAAGGTAAATGACTGTTTTTAACATGATCTATTTTTATCTCACATCTTAGTTTTTCTAATTTATATCAACTTATGACTTTTACCACAGATTAAAAAGGAAATAGAAAACTTCATATAAACTTTACATCCCAAGAAAACCATTCAGTTGAGTTCGATATCGAGCACTTAATATAGGGCTATGGCTAGAGAAACTACTTTTAAGGAATGTATAGTCTGTGGAAAAACAAAGAGAAAAAAGTTCCTAAGAAAATCCTAAGATACAAATTCTGTGAGACTCCCCAAATGGTGATTTTCTCAACTTGAAAATTCAGAAAGATATATGAGTGGAAATAACTCCAAGTTGATTAGGAAAATATAGAGGGAGAGATTTCTGACGCAGGAAAGTGTTTGACTTGAGGCAATCAAGTGTGTGAGGTTTTGGTGTATTTTATTCTGCTTCTTCCTGTCTCCTTCCAACTCCACTAAGTCAGTGGACTCAGAGAAGAGCTGAGTCTCCATCTCTTTGTGCCATTAATAAGATGAAAAAATGTTTTGGCAGATGAGGTAGTTGGCACTCTGCTATCCTTCCTTTATTCTGGTATGTGTGGGGGATGCGAAGGTGAGGGGTGAAATTAGCAGAGCTGAGTTTTCACTCCCACTTTACAGCAACAAAGCAGTACAACTCAGTCCTCTGTCAATTCCTCCTTGATGGCAGGGGAAGCAGAGGGGAACTGAGATTACATACCCACTTAAGATCAAAGAGATGGTTGGCGTCTATACCCTAGAGGATACAATCAGTGAACTGGAGGATGGGCTAATAAAATCTATATATTCTTAACCAAAAAAAAAATAATTAAAAGGAATTGATTGAAAAGTGAGCATCAGTGATTTGTGGAACAAAAACAAAACACTTAATATTTGTTTCATAGGAGCTCCAGGAGACAAAAGAGATATTCAACTGAAACATAAATAGAACACATTCTATTTATTTATTTACTTTCTCCCAAATATAAAAACAACATCACAAATTCTACATATAGTGAACTTAATTGGAAACATCCTCGATAAGATATTGATAAATCTGATCCATCGAGTCATAAAATACCCACACTAAACAACTAGAATGTTTTCCAGGTCTGTTCAGTATTCAAATGACCAGTTAATGCGATCTGCTATACCAAAGGATAAAAAGAAGAATCACAAGATTCTATCAACTAACAAAAAATAATGGACAACATACACCTACTTATCATAAAAAGCCTCAGGCAAGTAACAATAGGGTAGAAAGCAAAACTTCCTCTACTTAATAAATAACCTCTACCAAAAACTGACAGCTAGTATCATCCTTCAGACTGAATGCTTTTCCTCTAAGATCAAGAGCCAGGTAAATATATCCACTAGTACTACTTTTAGTACTATTGCTGTATGTTGGCAGTCCAGTAAGGCAAGGCAAGCAATTCTCCTCTGAATTTGCCCATACTTTCTTTAGTGTGTATTTTCACCTACAATAAAGCTTCATTTCTAACACACACACACACACACACACACACACACACACACACACACACACAAACATGCACACACAAGGCAAGAAATGTTAACTGATTAGAAATGAATAAATGAAACTTCCTATTTATGAAATTATTGTCTACATGGAAAACTCCCAAGTTTATAAAAAATGCCTTATACATATTAAATGAATGGAATATGATTGCAGGATACAGAGCCACCATGCAAAAATCAGTAGGATATCTTTATGCTAACAAGAAATAGGTAGAAGCTAAGGTATAAAAAGTCATGTTTATAATTGCTCAAAATAAGGTGAAATGCTTAGGTAGAAAAGTAACAACAGATGTACAGAATCTGCATGATTAAAATTACAATGCTGATGAAAGAAGGAAAAGGTCTATATAAATGGAGAGTTATAATGCTTACAGATTGGAAGAATCAACACAGTAAAATATATCAGTTCTCCCAAAACTGACATGTAGTTTGAAGTTCTTATAAAAAGTCATCAAGATTTATCATTTATATAGACAAGGTTATCTAAAAGTTTTTTTTAAAAAACAAAGTAACTGGGCCTCCCTGGTGGCGCAGCGGTTAAGCGCTGCTCTGTGGAGCTGTCGGCAGCTGCCATGCGAGTTCGACGCCTGGCCAGGGAGAATCCCACATGGTGCGGCAGACCTCTCCTGCCTCGCCCGCTGCTCTTCTCAGTAGTGTATTTCTGATCTGCCTGTTCTGCTCCCCACTCTGTCTCTGGTGAAGCCTCTCACCACTCCACACCTCTGGCCTGTACCCCAGCTTGTTTGTATAAATAAATCTTCAAAAACAAAACAAAACAAGAAAAAACCAAAGTAACTATAATATATACATTTTTAAAAAGAAGAATGAATTTGGGGAAACACTATCCGATTTCAAGACTTTTTATATAGCTATATTATTCAAGACAGTGATAATAATGAAGGAATTGTCACATTAATGAAACTAAATAGAAAACCCAGAAATAAACAAAAACAAATGTACTCAACTAATTTTTTTAAAATGTGAAAAAAACATTTCAATATAAGGAAGATAGTATAATAAATTGTGCTGAAGCAAATGCATACCTATACAAAATAAATGAGCCTTGACCTACGTCTTATACCTTACATACGAAATTGTTGCTGTGTAGTTTGTTTTCCCAACAGCATTGTATGCAAGTTGCTGTTGCTCTACATACCTGTCGGCATTTAAATAGTCAGTGTTTCATATTTTGGCCATTTAATAGTTTTGTAGTAGTTTCTCATTTAATTTGAATTTCCCTCGTGACATATGATGTGGAACATTTTTGTGGTGTGTGTGAATATTTGCTTTCTGTGAATTTTTTTAATGTGTCTGTTAAGGTCTTTAACCCTTTTATCAATCATACAGACTCATTAAAGATTGTCCTCTTGAAAAATTGACCTCTTTTTGTAATGATTCTCTTATCCCTGTTAACTTTCCTTGGTCTGAAGTCTGCTGTGTATGAAATTACATTGCTACTATATATATTATATTGCTTCTTCCTTTTGTTTAATGTTAGCATGGTGTGTCTTTCTCTATCCCTTTGCTTTTAATCCATGTGTTTTTTATATTTAAATGCAATTTTTTTGTAGACAACATATAGTTGGCGCTTGTTTTTTATTTGCTTTGATGATTTTTAATGGGTAATTTTCCTTATTTCTAAAGAACTTCTTTTAATATTTCTTGCAAGGAGGCACCTGCTTCAAATTTCCTCAGTTTTTGTCTGATAGTCTTTTATTTCCCCTTCACTTTGGAAAAATGATATCCCAAGGTACATAATTCTAGGTTGGTGGGTTTTATTCTCTCAGTTCTTTAAATATTTCATTTTACTCTTCTTCCTTGTACATTTTCTGAAGAGAAGTTAAGCTGGGGTGTAGACCAGGGGAGTGGGGGGTAAGAGGATTAACCAGAGACAGTGGGGAGCAGAACAGGCATACTAACTGAAATACACTGCTGATGGGAGCAGTGGGTGAGACAGCAGAGGTCTGCTGCACCATTGGGAAGCTCCGTGGCCAGGGATTGAACTCGTGCTGCAGTGGCTTTGGGTAGCTTCATAGTGCTGCGACTTAACCCGTTGTGTCACCAGGGAGGCCCAAGGGTTTTATTTTTTAATTAAATATTTTTTGAGGTAACTTTTGTTTACAATACTATATATGATTTAGGGGAATAGGTTTACACCTCCTCAGATGTGTGTTCTCACACCTTACCCACCAACAGAACAACCGTAATTTGCACCATAGACCATTGGGCCTCTTTTTCCCTTCTTCCTTACCCTCATCTTCCACTTTCGGTAGTCTCAATTATACCATCATATTTTAGATATTGTTTTGATTAGTTTTATTGTTCCTTTGTTTTTTTTTCTCTATATTCCACATATGAGTGAAATCATCACTATTTGTCTTTTTCCTTCTGATTTATTTCACTTAACATAATTACCTCCCGTTTCATCCATGTTGTCACAGATGATAAGTATTCATTTTCTTTTTATAGATGAGTAATAACTCATTGTGTATATACCACATCTTCTTTATCCACTTTATCCATCTTTATTCACTTTATCCACTTCTTTATCTGTCTGTCCTTGGGTCCTTAGGCAGTTTCCATAGCTTGTCTATTGTAAATGGTGTTACAGTGAACATCGTAGTACACGCATCCCTTTGCAAATCTGTCTTTGTGTTTTTTGGATAAAAATCAAGGAGTGTAAATGTTGGATCTTATGGTACATTTATTTTTAATATTTTGAGGAAATATTATTTAATTAACTAATTAAACAATATATTGTATTAACTAATTAAACAATATATTGTTTTTCCTCTAGTCTCCTTTGTGATTTTTTTTTTATCTTTGGTTTTCTATATTTGAAAATTATGTTCCTCGGTTCCGGGATTTTTTTGGCAGTGTTCTTTTTCCTCTAATGTTCGCATTTTATTATTTTTTATAAATTGTATCATATTTTAATTGAGGTACAATTGGTTCACAACACTGAATATGATCTGTTTGGAGTTCTCTTAAGTTTTCTGGATCTGGGGTTTGGTGTCTGATACAAATTTGGGAAATTCTCAGTTATAATCATTTTAAATATTGCTTTGATTTCTTTCTCTCCTTGTATTCACATTATGCATATGTTGCAACTTTGGAGTCAGCCCAGGCATTCTTGCATATTCTGTTTTTTTAAGTCCCTTTTTTTTCTGTTTTCCCTTTTTGGAGGTTTCTATTGAGAATACTGTCAAACTCAATAATTCATTCCTCAGCTGGGTCCACCCTAGTAATAAGCCCAAACAAGACATTCTTCATTTCTGTAACAGTATTTCTGACTCCTAGCATTTCTATTTAGATTTTATTAGCATTCCCCTATCTCTGGTTGCATTGTCTGTATGTTCTTGCATACTGTCTACTTAGAACCCTTACTACACTGTAGCGCCAGCAGGCACAGGGCAGTTTTTCTATGGTCCGGGCAGATGGGTAGAGGAGTTCTGGAGCTCTTGGTGGCTTTTTCAATCTTTTAATGTTTTCTACAGCATTTGTAGTGAGGCAACCAGGTGCAGGGCAGGTAGGGAGGCTGGGGGACCAGGAGGCTGGCAGGACTCCTAGCCCCCGGCGAATCTTCACTCATTTTGCACTCTCTGGACTTCTCTCGTGGTCGCTCTACTGCACCCTGCCACGTGTTCCTTTGCTGCCATGCTCTGTTCTCTGCTATCTCGGCTGACTCTGCTCCTATACGCTCAGCCTTCAGGCTCATGTGTGGCCACTCACGCACTCTCACGCCCTATTCCAGGTGCCCTCCATCAGGCACTCATGCAGGACCCCAGGGGTCTGTCATTCATGCTAATGGCAGGAGGGCAGAAAAAACCTGATAACTTCTATTTACCCTACATATACTTATCATAGTTGTGTTAAATGCCCATGTAAATAATTTCAACAACCCTGTCATAACTGAATCTTGTTCTGTTGCTTGCTCTGTTTTTTCAAACTATTTTTTTTTTTGTCTTTCAGTATGTCTTCTATCTTTTCTTGATAGTTGGGCATGGAATGCTGAATAAAATAAACTGTTGTAAACAGACCTTCAGTGAATGTGATGCTGGGGGAGGTGCAGCTTTCCATAGTCCTTTGATTAGGTCTCAGTCTTTCAATTACCCTGTTCCTCTGCAAAGTGAAATTCATGAGTGCTTTTCTTCCCCAACCACAGCCACCTTAGGTGGGACAGGATGGCTAGAGAGTACTGCAGTTTAGTATTTTCCCCTTCTGGAAGGCTGGATTTATCTGGTTAGATATTTTGCTTTATTCACATGGAAAACCAGAATTAGCCGGGGCTGGCTAGCTCCTCCCCCAGGTCATTTAGGCGCTGACAAAAGGCCTGTGGGCTAGGCACTGCTTAAATAGTTTCTCCTTTGGGAAGACTTGGGAGAAGACTAGCATGCTCCACCATATTTTAAGATGGACCCATTTTTCCTTCTCTCGGTGTAAGCAGGAGATTATTTTTACTGATATTCATTGTGAGAACCCGTTCCAAGTCTAGAGTAAACCCAACAAAAGTGGTGTGGGTCGCCTACCGCACTCCATGAATGAGAAAGTCACCCGGAGTTTTATTGCTCTCATCAGAGTTGTTTACACGCGGCCTCCTGATCTCATCAGTTCCAGATCTGGTTTCCCTACCTAGCACGGATTCCTGCAGAGGTTTCTACTTGGGGGTTTCTGCTCCGGTAAGTTATAATTTTCTATTTGTTTGCCTATTGGTTTGTCTGATTTTGAAGGCTGTGGTTGCCCTGTGACCACTCTTCAATTATAGATTTAAGAATTGTTGATTTTCTAGCTTGTTTGGATTTTTACTTGTTGCTGGGATGAAGTGGTGACTTCCACGTTTTTTTATATGCCAGAGCAAAAACTAAAACATGCAACTTCTTATAAAAATTAAACGTGTACTTACTATATATAAACCAGAAGTTTTACTGTGGGGCTTTAATTCCACAAGAGTGAAAATTATGTTTATACAAATCTGTACATGAATATCTATATTAACTTTGATTATGACAGCCCCAAATCTAAAAGACTTAGCTTTTCAGTAGGTTACTCATGAGCCTATTACTTGTTACATCCTTAATGTGGAATACCACTCAACAATGAAAAGGAATAAACTATTCAAACTGGATCAATCTCCAGATTATTATGCTAAATGAGAAAAGCCAAGCCATAAAGGTTACACAAAAATCTGTTTACATAATGCTCTTGAAACAACCAAATTATAGCACTGGAAAACACATTGGTGGTTTTCAGCAGAGAAGCATGTTGTGAGAATGAGAGGGATATAGAAATGGCTGTGTTTATAAAATGGCAACATAAGACCTCCTTATGTTATGGAAATGTGCTGTGGCTGGATGCTGCATTGTTAGGATTTTCTTTGTGATATTGTACTATATTCTGTAATATATACATCTTCAGGAAACCAGGAAAAAGGTAAAAGAGACCCCTCTGTATATTCTTAAAACTGCATGTGAACCTATAATTCAAAATATAAAGTATAACTAAAAGAATTTAGGATAGGATGAACAAATAGTTTAATATTTTTAAGAGTAAGTGCTTATTGGAGGACTTTGGGAGATGTGAATAAAGAAGTCAGTAGAATGGGGACCTGGAGGTACTTCAGGCTTATGGTATAAAGTTTGAAATTTATATTGTCAGTGGTTTGTCATTATATTAGTTTTCAATTGCTATTACAACAAATCATCATAAACTTAATGACTTAAAATAACACAAATTGTTTAATCTCACAATTCAGAAAGCCATACACATGACTCTAAAAGTTGTCCTTTGATAATTTGTACATAGGATTTACATAACTAAACTTGTAATTTAGACTTTAAGTGCAGTGTGAAGAACCTGTGATTTGTGGAGTAGAAATGACTTCTATTAATCTTGCTTGCCTTTCCCAGTAATTTCCAATTTTAGTGTGATTAGTGCTCAGGTGAGATTGTTTTTGCAAATTGCTTAGCAGCATCGATATTAGTTAAATCAACATAAACATGCATTACATTTACTTACTTTGTTGTGTTCAGTCTGTTTAGCTAAAAGAATTTCCACAGAGATTTTTTGCCTGATCAGAAAATGTGATATTCCACCTGTCTCCATGGTTTAACCAACTGTGCTGTCATTTCATGAAATTTTAAGTTTGCAATAAATTGTAAATGAGTTCAATGTTATTACTTGCCATGGAGTAGCTAAAAGAGATAGAAATGTGAAATGCAAACCAAGTAAAATTAACATTTAAGGCAGCGATCAATGAAAGTATCATTCAGAATCTCACTATTATATTGGGTTCCTAGAGAATGAATTCATAAAGCAAAACTTCAAAAATTTTGGATACAACCTCAGTAGTACTTGAAAGGAGTGCTAATATCAATTTGCTGATACCATTTTAAAGTCTCCTTGCATTAGTTGAATAGAAATCATTACCTAACCAACATTACTTTATAGTTATTTGACATGATTTATCACTGAGTGCCAAAGAGCTTTAATATAATACCTTATCACAAGTTTTATAATTCCTTATCATCCTTGCCATGGTCTGGAGTTTTCTTAAAGTGCATTATGAATGGCATAGACGAAATGAGAATTCACTGTTTCTAGGCCACGCATATTAACACTAATGTGTGTATGTTCTTGTGGATAGTAAAAGAATTATCTCCACTACAGACTGTAAAATATTTTGTATATAATAAAATATCTCTATACTTGCAGGGGACATATTTTGTAACCAAGTTACTAATTAGAGCTTATCTAGAAGAGGCTAAAGCATAGTGAAGGGTCATCAGAAGCTATCATATCTTGAATTGCAGGGATAATTGTAAAAGAAAAGAGATCTGATGTGGCTGGGAAACTGGTATTTAGACATCTGAATGGTCATTATGCTTACCTCCTGAGTTTGTTTACCTATGTAATTGATATGTAAACATCCTTCAGTTGAACATCAAAGCTTAGAAAATTAGAAATATCTAGTGTTACTTTGTTGGGTGTGACCTTACATCACAGGAACTGTTGAAGGGAAAACTGGATTGCCATTTCCCCAATACATTGTTGAAAGTTACCTGTATCATGCATATGATACAGATCCTGTTCCTATTTATATTTCTGATTATTCAGTATAACAAGGGAAGATGCCTAGCTATCCAACTGCCTCATGAAGTCCCCTGATGCTCCCCAAGAGAAGCCCATCAAGATTCTTAGTAAGTCAGTGTAGTTGAGGTCAATGAGAACTCAAGAGGGGCCTAATTATTCATGGCATATTATTATCTGTTTGCATGCAAACATCTAAAGAATACTTTCTAATTCTAAATAAAACTGTCAATCTTTTTATTGTAATGTATATAGCTGAACATCTTAAACTTCATCTTTCTCCTCTATAAAAACATATCAATCCCTTAGGATTTTTAGATACTTGAGTTTTAGATATATTTTGGTCACATTTAACTATGCAAAACAATGTTGTAAACAGTTTTATCACAATATGTGTACAGGAAGTATGTCCTGAGTTTGCGCCATAAACTTTATCCTTATGTTCTCACTAATACTTTTGCTCCTTGAATTCTAGTGAATTTTGCACAATGGTAATACTTTTTAAACATGGGGGATTTTCTATGGACTTTTCTCTAATTCCTTTAAGCATTCAAAGGAGGTATAGAAAGTGATAGGATTTCATCATTTTTTATGGAATGTACCTTGGCTGATAGGTAATCTGAGCACCAGAATTTTGAAGTATTTGTTAGCTGGTGACTCACCAGATTAAAGAAAACCAATATTGGTTATTTATCTCAGAAATTTAAAAACACAATAAATTGTTTAAGTTAAATTAATAGACTATATCAATGAATAAAATGCATGCTTTTTCGTTTTCCTATGTGTAAAGATACACATCATATACATACAGACACGAGCACACAAATATTAATATCAATTACTAAGTACCAATGTGATTTGAATTCCAATCATGATATTCAAATTAGTTGATCACCTCAAACTGTTACAGGGCAGGGAAAGGGGTACCCCCAGAACCCCCAAACCTCCCCACAGTAATAGGTTCTGCCATCCACCTCATCAAGATAAAACATACTCCAGTGCATAAGACCTTTTTAATGGAAAGAAACTTTAATACAATTAGTGTGTAACAAAGAAAAGGGGAAGAATAAAGTTTCCAAGTCTACCACCCGAAGTTACCTCTCCCCTCATGGGTAAATGCCCAGCCAAACAGGGTTGGCCCAAAGCAGGGCCACTGAGGCCTGAAAGTCTGTTGTAAGTCTAAAGGATCTTCTGTTGGGGACCCGTAAGAAAAAAAATGCTAATATTTGACCATTGCAAAAGGGACCTAGCACGTATGGGACAGAAGGAGCAAAATCAAGATGAAAGCTGCCATTGTTAACCTCCCTGTGGGTCTCTCACTCACATCTATTTCAAGTGTCTCCTTCCATGTCCCCTGACTTCCTGGTACAAGTCCAAGACCAAGAAGCAGTCACAGCTTCTTCATATGTGTCTCTGCTCCATGTGCCTCCTCTAGGTCACCTCCTTGCTCTCCTTCCTCCTTCCTCCTCCCAGTCTCCTCTCCAGCTTCTCCTCCTCCCTGCTCAGCTCCCCTTTTCTGGGTGGGTTAGGGATCCTGGAACATACCCTTCTCCTGGGGATCACACTGTTACAAGACTTTGGAATTTCCTGCATCCTTATTCTATATCGTCTTAAAACTTCATATTAGACCTCTGGGAGGTCTAATAACCCTCATCTTCCAATATTAGATACTGGTGTTTTTCTTTCATCAGTTTATTAAAATACATCAAATTCTCTTTTCATTGCTGAGACTTTTCCGTAGTTTGGCATTGTATAAACATATACTCAAGTAATGTAGGAAATATCTTTCAGTGTCCTTATCATTTAAGGGCCTTGGATTCAGTATTTTGGATCCCTTAATGTTATTAGTCATAGGGGTTAGGGTGGTTAAATATCTATATATCTGCTATCGTCGAGGTGTTAATGATAACCATTAAGATAGGATCATGTTCATTGACATGTTGATGATATACATAAAGCCTGTGATATACATAAAACTTGTGAGTTTGTACTGGAGATAATGTTTAATTTTTGGTAGGGAATTAGATCTTGTGGCCACCAAATTTTCTGCAGTGTTTACAGTTATCCAATTGGGTCTTTCTTGATCAGCATGAACATTTGAGGCACAAAAATATTCTACAGCAATTCTATGGAGAGGCTGAATATCGAACTCAAATAGAAATGAAAAGCTGCAAACAACAAAAACATTTCGAGACACAATCATTACCCCTCTCCCAATTTATGACAACTATTTAAGCCCACCATTACTCTAGAGAATAATATTCAAGGAATTCCTCAGTAAGGCCAGTCATTGATCTTAAGTATTTAAATATATCTTTTTCAAAACCAGAGAATGGCAATCTAATACGTGATTATAGCAATTTCTGAGGAAATGGACAATGGTAAAAGAAATCCAATAGGCACTTGGGGGCCATGAGGTTGCAGCCAACTTTTCTCTTTCCAATAACTTTCAAAGATTTCAGATTCTGAGGATAAACTTTTCCTTTCCTTTTCTTTTCTTTTTTTTTTTTGAGACAATAACTGGAAAAGCAAAAATACCCCCAAAATCTTTAGGGTTAGAATATATTCCTGTTAATAAAAACAACTGCTGCTGAAAACCAAGTTCATTGTTTAGTGTGTACTGAATCAGAGATAAAGTATTGCTAGAACATTTGGGAGATACTTAGCAATGGTCAAATATTTACATTTTCCTCTTCATAAGAAGAGCAGATCTATGCATTTGAACTGATATGGTGGAAGAACATTTTTCTGTTTTTTTTTAATTGCAAATATTCATCCTATTTTTCCTCATAAGACTAACTTTTATACCTGTGGGACATAACCTAAATGCCAAAGTTCTTTGATTATTCCCTTAGCATGATACATGGTGATTTTGCTGAAAAGATGTAAATATGGCATGAATTACTGTACACTCTGAAATATCAGAATTTCAAAATTTGATGCAAAAATACTCATCATGGGTCACAGAGTGGGAAGCATAGCATGCCTTCTTCATATGAGCTAAATAATAGTAATATTGGTAACATTAGGGAAAACAAAGCAAAATGGAATTACTTGAATTGAGATATTAACTGGTAATTTTCAGTGAGTTATGTGATATTTATTTTATTCTATATCTCCTTTAAATTACATACTTTCCCACTTTTTTTTCTATATATTGCCAAAATGGGAGGTTATCATGTATGACCAATCTAGTTAGAATCTTTAAACAGAATTAAGAAACATCTGAATTTAGAATGTGTATTCTTGTGTTTGTATCATAGACTTTATCTGATAGATTAAAAAGCATTTTTCAATTTAATGAATTGACTCTGATTGGGTTCTGGATTGTATTACTGTGTCATTCAACTAGAGGTTCAACTTATTTCTGCACCTGATTCCAGTTAAATTTTTTATGAGTCAGACAACTGGGGAAATTTGAAACTGTTACCATAAAAGTAGAAGCCAAAACACCTCCAGAGATTATTTTATGCAATATTGTTGTTAGTGTGCGGACTGATGAGCACACTGGGACCCCCGAATTTGCAGTTCCATGTGCACAAGGACAAAACATACTTAGTGTGAAAGAGCTTTAATAGGATTAGTGTGCATAGAGAGAAGAAAGGATGTTTCCCAATAAAAAAACAAATTAACCCAACCCCTGTGGATATGCCCTCCCAGACAGGGTTGGCCCCAAGTGGGCCTGCTGAGGCCTGAAAGCTTGCATAAGTCTAAGACACCTTCTGGCAGGAAACCAAAAGAGAGTGGGGGGAAAGGCTTTAGGCAAGTCTGGGGCCAAAAGGAGCAAAATGAAAGTACAAATCAAGATAGTGACTGCCATTGCCAGTCTTCCCACAAGTCTCTCACCCATCTTCCTTTCAAATCCCCTGAATCCCTGGTGCAAATCCAAAGGGGAGAAGGAAGTGAGCCCTTTTCTATGTCAATGTGTGTGCCCCAAAGTCTACCGGCCTTCTGTGTTCCATAGCTTCACCTGGCCTCTCACTTCCGCTGATATTGGGGTGGGAAACATAGTATCTCCACTTTTATGGAGATGTTGGTCTTACTCTAAGTCACCCTGTATAACTGAAAATGTTATGAAGGATGATGAAATTATTTCAATGTAGAGAATAATAGAAAAAATTAAAGTAGACATTTACTAGCATATCTTTTAGGTGTGTGAATGTACTTGAATATATATAAATCTAAAAACAAAAGAAAAACAGCTTGCATGTATTTATCTTTACCTCCACATGAATAACTGTATTGGAAGTTTTCAAGCAGTGAATACTGATACTTGATGATTTTAGAGAGATGTTTTGTTGTGTTTTTAGAAACTTAAAAAAAAATGCTGCAAGTGAATATTGCAGAACTCTCAATTATTACTGTCAAGTATTGCCAAGTAGTCTATACCACTTGTAGACTACAAGGAAATCAGATTTCCATTCTTTCTCATCTCCAGTTTTGTTTTATTCTTTTGAGATTTTATTTCTGGTTTGGTTAATCTTTACATGACGAAAATAATTGAAAGTAGGGGCCTCCCTTGTGGCACAGGGGTTAAAGTCTCAGCGCCATCAAGCTATCACTGGCCACTTGGCATGAGTTCAATATTTGGCCAGGAAGCTGACCCACATGATGCAGCAGACCTCTCCTGTCTGACCCGCTGCTCCCCTCAGCAGTGGATTTCAGTCGCTCCACCTGTCCTAACCCCCAATCTGTCTGGTGAATCCTCTCAGCCCCCGCACCTCTGGTCAACACTCAAGTTCTTCTATGCATAAATAAATAAAAATAAATCTTAAAAGAATTGCTTTAACTATATGGCGGATGGATGTCCGAGTGACGCAAACTTTAACTTTCTAAATCCTTACTTATAGAACTTTTTACTTTCCCATTGCTTTGAATACCGTGCAATAAAATAAAATAACCCTGTTATAGGTAAGATAATGTTTACAATATACATTAGTATCAAATTTATTTCATGGTACTGTGGATTTTGTAATTGTTAAACTTAGATTTTGTAATTTCTTTTCTGTCATACTCAAAATGTGGCCTGACTTTTTGAAAAAAATGAAACCCAGTTGGTAGAACTAATGAACGTGAATTTCACTTACTACCCAGGGATGTCTGTCTTACTAACATGATGCCTCTGTTTTTCTTTAATCATTTCTAAGTTCTGAATGGGGTGAGAGGACTAAAAACCCCTGTTTACCTCGGGTAGGGGGGGGAAGGCCTTTAAAAGTAAGTCATATTTTTGCTCTGGTGATGAAGATACTAAAGCATGTGTGGGTGTGCTGTTTTCACTGATTTGTGCAGCAGCTATGGAAAGGGTTAACTCCTTTGTTAACAAAGTAGACACAGTGCCTCAGCCTCACAGTAAAATTTTAGGGATTCATTAAAATATCTTTATTAAATAAATCTCACTAGAAAATGCAGTTTTAATATGAAATTCCTATACTTTTTGTCAGTGTACTTTTAAAGAAAAATTATTTATGTCTTTTACATTACTGTGTATTCCCCGTAGGTTTCCCACCACCAATTTACCCATGAACCATCGCCACAGTCCCCTGTGCTCCCCTCTCCCCCATTCTGAGCCCCAATCCTCCCCTCTCTCTCACTGATTGTCACTCTTGTATTTGGTTCCCCTATATTCCTGTTATAAGTGAGACCATTCGATATTTTTCTTTTTCCTTTTGGCTTATTTTACTGAGCATGATCTACCTTCTAGTTCCATCCATGTTACTGCGAATTGCATGTGTTTATCTTTTTTGAATGCTGAATAGTATTCCATTGTGTATATGTATCACAACTTCTTGATCCAGTCATCTATTTTGGGACATCTGGGTTGTTTCCATACTTCGCTATTTTAAATAGTGCTGCAATAAACATGCGAGTGCATGTGTCCTTTTGGATTAGTGTTTTTGTGTCCTTTGGGTAGATTCCCAAAAGTGGTATTGCTGGGTCGTATGGAAGCTACCCCCTTCAAAATTGAAACAAAAAAAATCAAATACCTGGGAGTAAACCTAACAAAAGAGGTAAAGGACTTATATGTCAATGTAGTTTTAAAGCATAATTTAACTGTTTATAGAGGAAGGAGCCTACAAAGGCAACAGTGAATAGTATACATGAAAGCTATGTGTCTCAACCTATAAACTTAATGAAGGAGAGAGGGGGATGAAAGAAATAGGTTTTGTGCAATGGTATAATAGGTTTTTTTAAGATTCTGGACATTTCAAAAATAAATTTCAGCCAATTTATCAATCACTTATTGAATGATTCTACTTTCATTCAACTGAAGTGATACCTATAATGTGACTAGGTTACAGCATGTTTCAATTGGTGACCCAAACAAACACTGCCATGCTGCATTCAAGGAAAAATTGCCATCCCACATTTCCCTGCTTCATCAACCAGTCACTCATTCAGCAATAGCACTTAGTCATCCACTTTACTGCATTCCAGATTGGATGATCTATGATAATATGATTCTACTGCAATGCATTACTCAAATCTTTCATATGAATGCAGCACCTGATCCTTCTTTAATATTTTATGTAACAGAAAACTCATGAATGAAAACACAGCTACTGCTACTACCAGATGCCAAATCTTTGAGGATATCAATACCTACATGTGGATTTTTGCACATTGTTTTTTTGGCATTGTGTGGTTGAGGGCAGAACTTTGAGTTGCCTGGGATCTGGGTCACTAATCAGAAGTTGCTAGGTTTTTCTACTGACAATGAATCCTTGAAATTGTCTACAGATTTATAATAAGCATCACTTCCAGACTGTGGCTTACTTGGCTGCATTCCAGAAGTAATTTTTATAGTTGTTATATGTCAGAGTTCTGTAGTTCATTTCCAAGGGAAGGTTAGATATTACCATCTTGAAGTAAGGACTGTAATCTGAGTTGACATGGCTTGAATTTGTGAAGCCTCATGGATGTTAAGCTGCCTTTTCTGATTGCCTTTTTTACCTTTCATTTTGCCAGGAAAAATAGAAGACTTCAGGGGGATGACTTTCAGTTTTCTAATGAGAAACATCATTACCTATTTATAGTATTTCCTTGTTGCTGGCTTGCGATTTCACTTTCTTACCAAAGTAATGATTACATATCCAGGTCTATGTATCTAGCAAAGCTATAATAAGGTCTTACCATATTATAAATATGCATAAAGATACACAAATATTTTATAGGTTTGTAATGTTTTAATGTAAACTAACTATAAAGTATGGTTTTGCTTAATTTTAAAAAATGTACAGCATAAGCTGATATGAAATGGCTGAATTATAGTTAAAGATTATATCTAGAGATATATGTAGATAGATAGATGGATATCCCCTAATGTACAAGCTAGTCCTTTCAGTACAATGATGAATATAAAAATGATACTGGATCATCTTTAACTTGCTTCAAACCTCAGGGAAGAACATGCAATATTTCATCAATAAGTAGGTTGTTGGTAGTCAATATTTTGTGATCTTTTTGTCATAACTAAGCTAGCTGAGGCAATTTTCTAATAGTCCTAGTTTGCTGACAGTTTTAATCATGATATTCAATTTATCAAATGAGTTCTCTACATTTAATAATTATCTGATATTCTCATTGTTTTTTAATGTTTTCAGTTGCGTTGATTTCTCTTCATGCTCTGTTTTAGGTGTCCCATATGACACCTAGCATCACATATCAACCATATTATCATCTAAAACCAATTTCTGAAATTGTCCTATCTCATCTACTAAAGATTCCTTTGTGGCAAAATTCCATCTAGATGCAAATTGTTCTCTGAATTTTGCCTTCCTTTTTTTCAGTATTTCCCTAAGTACATATTCAAACAAAGAGAATTTGAAAGAATTGTATGTAGAAATCATTTATACCCACTTTCTAAATTCTACAGTTATTAACCTTTTATTGTTTTTTCTTTATTATATCTCTACCTCTGTTAATCTCTCATTTCATCTTTTGAGGAATTTTGAATTAAGTTGCAATTATCATTACATTTCACGCACAAATACTTTTATCATGCATGGTGTTACAATATCACAAACAAGAGATTGCTGTTGATACAATTCATAGGTTTGTTTAGATTTCGCCAGTTTTACATGCACTCATTTGTATGTGTGTGGACATATAAATGTATTTGTGTAGTTTTTTTTTTTAAGATGTTTTTTTTTTTAGAATTTTATTTATTTATGTATACAAGCTGGGGTACAGGTCAGAGGCGCTGGGCAGCGAGAGGGTTCACCAGAGACAGAGTGGGGAGCAGAACAGGCAGATCAGAAATACACTGCTGAGGGGAGCAGCGGGCGAGGCAGGAGAGGTCTGCCGCACCATGTGGGATTCTCCCCGGCTGGGCGTTGAACTGGCATCGCTCGTGGCCAACAGCTCCACAGTGCAGCGCTCAACCGCTGCGCCACGGGGGAGGCCCTTTTAAGATTTTTTTTTTAAGATTATTTTTGCATACAAGCTGGGGTACAGGCCAGAGGCGTGGAACAGTGAGAGGGTTCACCAGAGACAGAGCGGGAGCAGAACAGGCAGATCCACTGAAATACACTGCTGAGGGGAGCAGCGGGAAAGGCAGAAGAGGTCTGCTGCGCCATGTGGGAATCTCCCAGGCCAGGCATCAACCTTGTGTCGCCACTGCCAACAGCTCCACAGCGCATCGCTTAACCACTGCGCCACCAAGGAGGCCCTATATACTTAGTTTTATGCAGTTTTATCACATGTGTGGATTCATATGAACACAACCACAGTGAAGACACAGAAGAGATCCATCATCCCTTTTATGGACATATCTACCTCCTTCCCTTCTTCACTAACCTTAACGTCTAATGAACACTAGCCTGTCCTCCTTTCTATAATTTTGTCACTTCCAGAATGTTATATAAATGGAATCATATGTATCTTGCCTTTTGGGATTGACATTTTTATACTCAGCATAATTCACCTGATATTGATACAAGTTGTGGCATGTATCAATCTGTTCCCTTTATTGCTGAATATATTTTAAGGTGTGGGTGTGACACCTATATCAACACCCATGGGACTATTCCATATAAAGCTGCTGAGAATATTTGTGTATTATTTTTTGTGTGAACATAAAAGCCTCTTTAATTTGCATAATCCCCTCTATTAATGGGTCATTGCAGAATACAAATAATGATGCTCTATTATCTCTTCTTAAAAAGTTCTCTTTTAAAATCCACATCCCTCCAACTATTTCCTTGTTTCTCTGTTGCTTTAGTATATAGAAATTTACCTTGAGGTGATGGTAGTTTTTAAGTGCACTATTAGGCAAGCTATACCATAATTTGCTTTATCATAGAACAAAAATGCTCCAAGACCAAATTAAAATGATTTAAAATTTGCTTGTTAAGTAGATATAAAATGCATTGGGAGAACCAAAAGAATGCTTTGGGATAAGCTAACAAATTTGGGATAAGGTATAGGTAAGGTGGAAGACACACATTCTCTGCCTGTTGGGCAGCACAATGGCTGTATCTCCTCTTTCTCAGTGAAATACAACAATCTTGGATTACTCTTAATTTCACCACCCATATAGAAGTCTTAGTAGTAGTTAGTAATTCATACAGAATGAATCCTCACTGTTTTGTTTCTCATCATCACTACCTATTCCACTTTAGTCAGCACTACAGTCAACTCCCTCTTTCACGACTAGCACATTATTAACTTAAAACACTTAATGGAAATTGTTTCTCCATAAGCTTGCCAGAGTTATCTTGATCATGATACTCCTCAGTCTTCTAGCTTGTAAACATATTTTAGGCCTTCACAATCTTGCCCCTACTTGCCTCTTGCACCCTATTGTTACTACTGATTTAATTTCTTATCTGACTATCCTTCAAACACTTCCAGTATATCCAGGAAGGATCCCTTTGCTCTTCTTACCCTTTGACTGGGAAGATTTTCTACCACTTAGCCATAGGTATTGCCACTTTGTAAAGACAGGTGTGTGCTTAAATGTTAGAAGCCATTTTACTAACTTATTGAAAAGTTTTACCCTCAGCAATTATCATTCTCTATACATTTTCCTACATTTTTTCTTAATGAAACTAGAACTCTTCAACTTCAGAAATATAGAGATTTTTACCTTTATACATAATATATATATCTCTTTATATACATAAACCTTTATATATAAATATATACAAATATCTATATAAATTATTAAAATATACACATGCACATGTTATATGCATGTGTTATATGTACACATGTTGTATATACATTTATGTGTTGTAATGTCTATATAACAACTTTTCGTTCTGCAACCCTCACTTTATCCTCTTTCAACAATTAAATTCTGTTAAGACAGGAGCACCTGTGTTCATAAATAACACACAAGACATTAAGTATAGGTAAAATACATGAGTAATTATAAACTACAAACATAGGATAATCTTTGCATTACAAATTCAGTCACCTTGCATTTTTTTTCCAAATTATTCCATGAAATTCATTTCCTTTGTAAAGTACATTTTATACCAAAGACACATTGTACTCTTTGTTTCCAAAATTTTCAAATGTCATGAAAATAGAGGCAACAAACATCAGTGTACTGAGGAAATATATATGCCATGGTATCAGACATGTATTTTGAAGCTTTCAAAACTCCCCCTCCGCCATTAGTACTAGTTCTGTTGTTATATTACAGTTATTCAGGTTTTTTTTTGGGTTCATTATCTTTTTTTTTAAAGATTTATTTTTATTTATACATACAAGCTGGGGTACAGGCCAGAGGCGTGGGGCGGCGAGAGGCTCACCAGAGACAGAGTGGGGAGCAGAACAGGCAGATCAGAAATACACTGCTGAGGGGAGCAGTGGGCGAGGCAGGAGAGGTCTGCTGTGCCATGTGGGAAGCTCCCCGGCCAGGGTTTGAACATGCTGCAGTGGCTGCGGATAGCTTCATAGTGCTGAGACAACCCATTGTGCCACCAGGGAGACCCCTACCCTTTGAAGCCTGATGGAGTAAAGCATAGGTTCAGAGTAAGATTGTGATTCTAACTATGGCCATCACTCAGAGTCCACATGTGCATTTAAAAGTGCTGAGAACACAGTGTCTAGCAGTGTGTGAGGAGCTCCTCAGTGATGGTGATGGTTCCCTCAATGACAGCATAGTGCAGTGATTCCTTGGCAGTGACTGATTCTTGATTAGTTCTGTTTAGATCATGAACTAACATAGACTGGCTTTCTAGATTTTCTGAGTTCTAAGATCTACCAGACTCCTTTCTAATAAATATCTGTTCAGAATCAATTTCTGCTCTTTGCAATCAAAATCCTCTGAGTATTCTTATAGCATGGAAAATGATGCCCTTTGTAGGGCAGATGTCATGTATTTATTATATTTACATAGAAGACTGAGTAACCAGTTCACCCTAGTTATACAAAGATATTATGCATTTATTTGTTCTCTAACACTATTTTTCAATTCTAATGTAATTTCTTTTTCCTGAATTAATAGTTATACATATGAAGTATATTAGCTAAGGGAGAACTGCCATGTTGCTCTTTATTTTAAAAAATCTGTAAGTGCATATTTCTTTTTTTTTTTTTTTTTTTAAAGATTTATTTTTTATTTATACATACAAGCTGGGGTACAGGCCAGAGGCGTGGGGTGGCGAGAGGGTTCACCAGAGACAGAGCGGGTAGCAGAACAGGCAGATCAGAAATACACTGCTGAGGGGAGCAGCGGGCCAGGCAGGAGAGGTCTGCTGCGCCATGTGGGATTCTCCCCGGCTGGGCGTCGAACTCGCGTCGCAGCTGCCGACAGCTCCACAGCGCAGCGCCTAACCGCTGCGCCACCGGGGAGGCCCTGT
>PVIJ01016087.1:0-33973 GCA_004024925.1 Scalopus aquaticus
TCCAAAGAAGAAAAGCAAATGGCCAACAGATACATGAAAAAAATGCTCAACATCACTTATAATCAAGGAAATGCAAATCAAAACCACTATGAGATACCACCTCACACCTGTGAGGATGGCACACATTAAAAATGCAGGCAATAACAAATGCTGGAAAGGATGTGGAGAAAAAGGAACTCTTCTACACTGCTGGTGGGAAAGTGAACTGGTCCAACCACTATGGAAGGCTGTGTGGCGATTCCTCAGACTGCTAAACATGAAGCTTCCATACGACCCAGCAATCCCACTTTTGGGAATTTACCCAAAGGACACAAAAACACTAATCCTAAAGGATACATGCACCCGTATGTTCATTGCGGCACTGTTCACAATAGCAAAGGTATGGAAGCAACCCAGATGTCCAAAAATAGATGATTGGATCCAGAAGATGTGGTACATATATACAATGGAATACTATTCAGCATGGAAAGCAGATAAACACATGCAATTTGCAGCGACATGGATGGAATTAGAGGGGATCATACTCAGTGAAATAAGCCAGAAAGAAAGAGAAAAATATCGAATGGTTTCACTTATAACAGGACTATAGGGAGGCCGGGTGGGAGAGAGACAATCAGTGGGGGGGGAGAGGGGGGAGGAGGGCGCTGGAGGGAGGGAAGGGAAAGGGCACAAAATGGAATAGAAAAGAACACAAGGGACCATGGAGATGGATCACGGGTGAATTGGTGGTGGGCTACCCAAGGGGAATGCAAAATGTAAAAGACATAAATAACAATAAAATATATATTATAAAAAAAAAAACCCAAAAAAAAAAACCCTGTTGTGCTACCAGGGAGACCCTGATTCACACTGACTAAAGAACTAACACTGATGTTCACACCAACAAATCATTCTCCAAAGCTGCAAGCAGAGAAGAGATTATCCAGATTCTAACCCCAAGTCAACAAAATACTGAATTTCTCATCCATAAAAGTTATTTATCAGACCCACAGTTCTTGGGCTTGCATTCTTACTATTTATATATAGGAATAGGAGTATTGTATATTGATGTAGAAGAGAAAAGGGAACATTTCTGTTTTTTGATTTAATAAACTGATAGGGAGCATACATTGGAAATATGTATTTGGTAAATTTTTATAATTTTTTTCCCATAAGAATGATTTAAATTTCAAAATAACTTTGAAATTTGTGAACACATTTTTAAGTAAGCCCCTCTCTCGTAGCTTTTGGAAGGAAAAACTTTGGTCAGTAAGAGACAGAGTAAGAATTTGAAAAGCAGAATTCATATTTGATTTCTGCAGGAAAAGCATATATAAACATGTTAAGAGAGAGTCCAAACTCTTGAGGATTCCATTTGACATCCCTTTTATAGGCAAGAAAGCTCATTCCCAGTGGGGAAGGGGAAGAGCAAAGCATGTCCCTGTGCTCAGAAGGAGGAAGACAGAAGTCAAGCTTCCCCTACCCTACAGCATTTGCAACAACGTGGATGACCCTAGAGGACATTACGATGAATTTAATAAAGTAGACAGAGGGAGACAAATAAGGTAATATCTCACTTATGTGGGAATCTAAAAAATGAACTCATAGAACCATACAGTAGAACAGAATTCTGGGGGCTAGGGGTGGGGAGAATGGATAGATCATGGCCAAAGTGAACCATGTTTCAACTACAAGATACATAAACTCTAGGCAACTAATGTATAACATGTTTTTTACAGTTAATAATATCGTATTCCATACTTGGAAATTCCTAAAAGCGTAAATCTTAGGTGTTTTCACCATACACACACGCAAAGACATAGCTATGTGAGATGACAGATGTTAATTAACTTGATTTTGGTAATGAAGTTGGGGAAAGAATCAGTTGGTTATATGATACCTAAAGCAACAAAACAAACAAAAGTACTATGTCATTTTGTTTTGGAAAGAAATCTAAAATGATATGGTACAAAGTATTAGCAGCAATTACCTCAGTGACAACAAAAAAAGTCTTTTTGTTTATTTTATATTCTACTTTTTTTTCAGTGACTTGGAATTATGTAAATCTAAAAAATTATATTTTGCCTATGAAGCCATTTAAATGGAGAATCCTATCCCCTGCCTCTGTCCAAATATTAAAAAAAAAATTGACTTGATGACCTGGATGTGTGGGTCAAAAGGTTTGAAAGAAAAACCTGAAGACTTCCAAGGAGGGAAGGAATAAAATTAAAATATTTGGAAATATTAACAAAATTATTGTGTCTTTCCCCTGTAGTGACATATGTCGTATCATTTTAAGATTATTATAATGTGCTGGGGAAAAATAAATTGGTACAATTATATTTAAATGGTGCCAACATCTGTTGGCTATTTCAGCCTTCACCTCTGAATAATATTAGTAGGGGAAATTAGTCTTTTGCTGTAATTTTCCTAAAATATTCCCTCTTCTGCCACTCTCAAACACCTGGGAATCACCACTTGAACAGAGATTATTTTCCCTTATTAAATGATGTATTGCTTTTATCATTGCTTGTACATCCCTAATAAAGAGGAGTCTTATAGTACTGACAGGATAAAGCAAAACTGTTCATAAGTAGGTATAATTCTGTATAGTTATTAGATTTGAAGGTTTTGGAGTAGCCACAAGATAGTAAGTGTTGTCAAAACCATATTGCCAGGCCAATCAATTTCTTCTTTTTTTTTTTTTTAAAGATTATTTATTCAAGCTGGGGTACAGGCCAGAGGCATGGGGCGGCAAGAGGGTTCACCAGAGACGGAGTGGGGAGCAGAACAGGCAGATCAGAAATACACTACTGAGGGGAGCAGCGGGCGAGGCAGGAGAGGTCTGCCGCGCCATGTGGGATTCTCCCCAATCAATTTCTGAATGGAGTTTTATTATTTCTGTAGTTAGTGTAAGCAGTGCTGAATGTTATTGACTAGTATAGGTGCACAAGAAGGTAGAGGAGTAAACGATGGGAGGAAGATGGATTATTTAATTTATTTCTCAATTACAGCAGACACTTTGAATAGAGGTATTTCCATGACATCTTTTTCTATGGTTCAGTATGCAACTACATTTATTGTTTTAATAAGTAAACATATTACTTCATTAGGCTGACAATAATATAAATATGGAAACATTAATTATTCATCTCCACTCAGGACATATAAGCCCCAAATAGAATGCCAAAGACTTATTTTTTTTTTTTATTTTTTTTTTTAAAGATTTATTTATTTATTTTATTTATACATACAAGTTGGGGTACAGGCCAGAGGCGTGGGGCGGCGAGAGGGTTCACCAGAGACAGAGCGGGAGCAGAACAGGCACATCAGAAATACACTGCTGAGGGGAGCGGCGGGCAAGGCAGGAGAGGTCTGCCGCACCATGTGGGATTCTCCCCCGCCGAGCAGCCGAGCATTGAACTCGTGTCGCTGCTGCCGACAGCTCCACAGCGCAGGGCTTAACCGCTGCGCCACTGGGGAGGCCCCACCAAAGACTTATTAAATCAAGTGAAACTGAAGGGGAAGCCCTGTGGGGTGTGGCTTGGAGGCATCATGAACAGTCACAGCATAAAACAAGTTGCTCTAAGCAGTGGTGTGTGGATTTTTTTTTTTTAAAGATTATTTATACATACAAGCTGGGTTACAGGCAAGAGGTGTGGGGCAGCGAGAGGGTTCCCCACAGACAGAGTGGGGAGCAGAACAGGCAGATCAGAAATACACTGCTGAGGGGAGCAGCGGGCGAGGCAGGAGAGGTCTGCCGCACCATGTGGGATTCTCCCCGGCTGGGTGTTGAACTCGCATTGCACGCTGCTGACAGCTCCACAGTGCAGCGCTCAACCTCCGCGCCACCAGGGAGGCCCTTGTTTTTTCTTTTTTTCCTGACTCCTTCTAATCATAAAACTGTGTGGTTGCTTTTAACCGCAAATGTGTAAGACAAGGGGGCCTCCCTGGTGGCGCAGCGGTTAAGCACTCTGCAGCAGCAATGCGAGTTCGACCCCTGGTGGGGGAGATTCCCACATGGCGCAGCAGACCTCTCCTGCCTCCCCCGCTCTCCCCTCAGCAGAGTATTTTTGTCCATCTGCCTGTTCTGCTCCTTGCTCTGTCTCTGGTGAACCCTCTCACAACCCCATGCCTCTGGCTTGTACCCCAGCTTGTATGCAAAAATGAATAAATCTTTAAAAAAAATGTGTAAGGCAAAGTACCATCCAGAATGCGGATGGATGGTAAGTTGCAGGCACCCCACTTTATGTGCTTTTTCCAACACACAGTACCACAGAGGCTGAGGAGAAGACACCTGAATAGTCTCTGGTGCCGTAATTAAAGATTTTAAAGCTCCAGCATTTGGATTAGGAGAGTGGCCTTTATTCTCAAGCAAGCAGCTGCTCTGGCAAATTCTAACAGCATCTCCATTAGTAGGGGTGGTAGTGGATACAGAATGGGGGGGTAGTGGATATAGATTGAATCAATCAGTCAGTATGCATGTATGGACTACCTATTATTTTTCCTAGATACAAACCCAGCTTGTGAGCACTGTATAGGACTTTGATGGAGAGTTCAGAGAAAAGAGGATGTTGTTTCTGAACAAAATAGGAAGAAAAGTATTTATTATGAAAATAGCACAGTTTGGCAAAGTGACAAATGTAGATTCTGAAAAAAGTTTGTGGATCTAGGATATACATAAGGGATGAGCTGGAATGAAGTTTACAACAGATAAGGAGGTCTTTAACTTAAGCCATATTTTCTTGTTGGCGATGCTGGAGAGGAGAGTTTCTCACCAATTGGCTTGTCAGATTAGATGCGGTAGATATTTCCTGTCCAGTTTCAGGACTCAGTTGTATGTTAGATTAATGGATCTTAGTGTTGTTTTATGTTATAATAATGTGAGAAAGTGTACTGTGCATACTCCTTCAATACTTAAAGCTGTGTTGGGAGTTTGTCCTATGAATTTGGAGGGGAATAGTCACAAGAAATAAGATGTGGCATAGTCTCAAGATTTTAAATTCTACATGCATTTATAAGCACATGCTGTAGTGTGTATTATTATGCATATTATTATGCATAAGGGTCTTCAAAGTATATATTTAATGTTCCAGGTCTGGATTGATTGGGGTAGACAAAATGTCATTTTCAGTTTCTTCAATTAGGGATTATTAGGTAGCCATTTGCTGGAATCTGAAACTGTTGTCACTTTAGCAAGCACAATAACCATTCAGAGACCATTGCTACTGCTTGTTTTCAGAACCAGATTTCACATCTCCAGACCTGGTTGATGAATGTTATAAAGGTTAATGGGACGTACATGGTCCCTTTGGTCCCAGGGCGTATAGGCTGGAGATGGAGCTAGAATTAGCCAATGACTCACTGCATGTATATTCACAACTGTTATGTTTATTACAAAGGGAAAATTCCTGGGTTTATGAGAGCTTATTTTTTACCCAGTGAATGGATAAGGAATTGGGGAAGCTCACAATCTAAAAAGCAAACACAACTACAAAGGAATCAGCTTGATCACCTACATATCATGCAAAGGGTATTTTTTTGAAGACTCTTCCTTTCCTTGCGGTCAGTGGTGAACACCATTTCTGGAGAGAGGAAGGTGCCTTCTGGTGGTTCTTCTGCGGCAACTCCAGTTCAAACCACCTAAACTTCTTCTCTGCGTTAGCGTTGGCAGGGATTTTTTTGTATCTTTGGGCCAGAGAATATAGAAGCCCATATATTAGCTTTTGAGAATAGGCAGTATTTTCTGCTTTGCTCAGCCTGCACTGACTAATGGGAACCTCAGTATCATCAGAACCTTTCCTCAAAGTTAAAACCTAGGAAAATTCATGTTACATGAATTGAATGTGGGAGCCCTCCTGCTATGAGAGCCCTAGACTTTTTCATAATGGGCCTCTCACTACCCTCAGAGTAAGCTGCAGAAAATTAGGCCCATTTTGGTACAAATCTTATTTGTATGACAATATTCTAGAATTAAAATTATGCAGATTTTTTTTCTGATTTGGAATTTGCTTTCTCTCTATATTTAAATTTTAGACATATGTACAATAAATTAGAAGAGACAGTTTTCCTAAAAGTAGTTTTCTTATGTTTGCTTTTCTTCTATGTGATGTTCTAAGTTGTATTCCCCCCAAATTCACATGTTGAAATCCTAATACCCAGACTCTCAGAATGGGACTGTATTTGCAGATAGGATTTTTAAATGGTAATTAAGTTAAAATGAGGTTTTTGGGATGGCCCCAATCCAGTATGAGTGGTGTCCTTATAAGAGGAGGCAATTTGAAGAGAGTTACAATAGTCTGAGTCATTTTCTTCACCCCAGTATTTGTTTCCAGTCTCTTTGATATAAGCTGTTGTCGCAGGTCTGAGGTGATAGCTCACTGTGGTTTTGTCTTGCCTGTCCTTAATGATGTTGAGTATTTTTCTCATGGACCTGTTGGCCATCTGTATGTCTTCGTTGACAAAATGTCTATTCAGATCTTTTACCCATTTTTTGATTGTATTTGTTTGTTGTTGTTGTTGTTGTGTTATAGGAGTTCTTCATATATTTTGGAAATTAACCCCTTGTCAGACATATGATATGCAAATATTTTCTCCCAGTCTGTAGATTGCTTTTTAATTTTTGTGGTGCTTTCCTTTGCTTCTTAGTTTGATGTAGTCACATTTATTTATTTTTGCCTTTGTTTCCCTTGTGACTAGGGTTGAGTCCCCAAAGACATCTCTGAGGTTGATATTCCAAGAGTATATCACCTGTTTTCTTTTGTTAATGGTTTCAAATCTTATATCTAAGTTTTTAAAATCTAATTTGAATTTATTTTTGTGTCTGGTGTTAAATAACAGTCTAGTTTTATGTTTTTGCATGAGACTGTCCAGGTTTCCATCACCACTTGTTGAAGAGGCTTCCCTTTCTTGATTGTATGGTCTTGGCTCTTTTGTCACAAATTAACTTTCCTTAGATGTACAGGTTTACTTCTGGGCTCTCCATTGTATTTCATTTATTTGTTTGTTTTTATACCAATATCATATTGTTTTGATTGTTATAGCCTTGCATTATAGTTTAATGCCAGAGAACATGATATGTCTATTTTTCTTAGCATCATTGTGTGGTTCTTTTTGAAGTCTTTTGTGGCTCCATACAAATTTTAGAATTGTTTGTTTTATTTCCTTCAAACATACTATTGGGATTTTGAAGGGAATTGCACTGAACTTATAATTGCTTTAGGTAATACGAGCATTTTAGTAATTTTATTCATCCAATCCATGAACACAGGATATCTTTCCATTTCTTCATATCTTCTATTTCTTTTAACAATGCCACATAGTTCTCATTATTTAAGTCTTTCACTTTCATTGTTAAGTTTACTCACAGGTATTTTTGATGCAATTTAAATGGAATTGTTTTCTTAATTTCTTTCTTCTAATCCATGGTTGCATATAAAAATACCACAGATTTTTGCATATTGATTTTGTATCCTACCATCTTATTGTTTTCATTTATTATTTCTAGTTGTATTTTGGTGTATTCTTTTTGAATTTAATTATCATGTCTTCTGCAAATTGTGATACTTTTACTCTCCCTCTCCTTCCCCCCCACCCCCCATTTGGACTCCTTCTACATCTTTTTCTTGCTTAACTGCTTTGGTTGAGACTTTCAAAACTATGTTCAAAAGTAAAGATGAGAGCTGATATCCTTGTCTTGTTCCTGGCCTTAGGGGAAATGCTTTCAGTTTTTCAGTGTTGAGTATCATTTTAGCTGTGGATTGGCACATACAACCTTTATTATGTTGAAGTTTGTTTTTTTCTGTTCCCATTTTTTTGAGTTTTTATCATAAGTAGGTGCTGAATCTTGTCAAATGGGTTTTTTTTTTTGCACCTATTACAACATGAAATTCTGGTTATAGTGGAATATTCTTTTGATGGATCAAATTAGAGGATTGTTAAAATGTATTCATTGTTTTAGTGACATGGAGATCACATGTTAGTGAGAGAGTTAGGGTACAGTGATGGAGGGATACCATGAGTGGTGAAGAGGTGAGGAAAAGAGAAAACTCTTCTGAAATTCTGTTGTAAAGACACGGCTTATGAGAGAGGGACAGCTGGGTGAATATCCCACAACGATAAGCATCCTTGACTTCTGACACTGAAATTCTAGATTTCCATGTCTGTATTCTCTGTTTCACAAAAACATGTGGGTTAGACTTCAGGTCATTACAGAGACATCTTCAGCTTCATGCTTCAGGTCAAGACATCTTTTTCATTTTAAAACATTTTCCCAGTGAAATTCCACATAAGCAATTATTCATCTCATCATCATATTCATCTTATCTCAATTATTCATCTTGGAAATTATTTCATCTCTTGAAGGAGTTGCAATCTCCTTATGTGCCACAGTCAGGCTGCTATTGGGAGGGTTTCAAAGATGAAAAGATAATATGCTACAACTCACACAAAGCCTTTATTTTTATAAGCTAAAGCACAGCCCTGGGAAATATCTTCAGATGAACAAGTGATGTTTCTGTTAATAGAACTGCATTCAAAAGCAATAGGTTCCCTCCCTTACATGGCAAGTGATGAGAATGGTTCTGTTTTCTTAATAGCTTGTTTCATTAACTAAAAGTGTTTAATTTTTTAGTATTAACTCAGTGATACAGATACTAGTATAAACATAAACTCCTTGGAATATATATTTAATTAGAATTCCTCCAAATCTTTGTCTCTAAGACTTCTTTGGTTTTTATTGAATAAGCTTTATATTGGTAAAACACTGTGGTCACTTGTCATTTATTGGTGGCAGTAATTTAGCATTTAATGAATGAAGTTCACAGTTTGCTGAGAAGTGCAGAAGATCAGCAGTTGATACTGAGGGTGCAACTGGCATCCCTGAATAGGCTGAGAAAAATTCTCTTCCAAGTGTCCTGGGTAAGGGAATAAAAATAGAAAGTCTTGGGGAAAATCCTGCTCGGTATTAAATTCATAAAAGAGAGACTTGATGGCAGTGGAATTAATTTAGTAAATAATCATAAATGAATCCAACTTTCTTATTTATCAACTGCTTCATGATTATGATGTTGTATGCTATGTTCTGTGTTTTATCTCATTTAATAGCTGCAACAGCTCCATGAATTTGGCAAATTTCTTAACTTTCCTGAACTTCAGTTTATAAATCTTCAACTTGAAAATAATGATGATGAATAAGTTTAAAGTGAGAAAGTAAATTTGCAAACTGATTTCAGATTTCTAATTTGATTAATATAGAGTAACTAGAATTTACCTATGCTTAAACTTAAGTGATCAAAAATACCAGGCAACATGGTTAAAACAGCAGTTTTCAAGAAACCTGTAGGGTGACCAACCATCCCAATTTAAAAAGATAGATTAAGTGAAAATGTTTTTTTTTCCCAAGAAATTAGTAGAACAATTGTATATCTGAATGCCAAAAAAAAAAAAAAAATCAATGTTTACCATTTCTTCCACCATATAGAAAAGTCAACTAAAACGTGCTCATCAACTCAAGTACAAAATTTAAGACTATGAAACATCTGGAATGAAAAATGACCTTGAAATAGTAAAAGATTTTTGGATCCAGAATCAAAAGCATTATCCATGAAAAAATGCTAAACTGTACTTCATCAAAACCAAAATGAAATTTTCCTTTTTAAAATGCACTGTTAAGATAATGAAGACAAGCTATGGACTGGGAGAAAATACTTGGAAAACACACTTTAGACATATAAAGAAAGCTGAAAACGCAACAATAAGCACAGAGTTTAGTTAAAAGTTGAGAAAATAATTTAATTGAAACTTCCTCAAAGAAGATACTTAGGTGACAAGTAGGTACAAAGATGACATCACCTTAGTCCATGAGATACCTCTATATGTCTACTAGAATTGATAAAATTATTTACCTGATGGTAAGATACCAGGATCTCCCACTGGTTTTCCCAGGTTGGGGCTCATCTGTTGCACTCTCAATGTGCTGAACCCTGTGATTACCCCAAGTGTGGGAAAATCAATTGCACACTTGGTGGTGGACTGCATTTGCCATATACAAACTAAGAATTGCTAAAATTAAAAGTCTCCCTTTTAAAATTTTTAAAATGAAAAAAATTTTAAATTAAACTTTTTAAAATTAGAAAGTCTCTGAGTATCAATTCTCGGAGGAGGTGTGAAGCTGGAATTCTCACATACTGCTGGTGGAACTGTGTCGTGGTTGAAACCACCGTGGCACACAGTTTAGAAGTTCCTTTAAACACTAAGTAATTGGGATTCATATCTAGAAATGCTGATGCTGAAGCCTATGCTTTTCATAAACAGCTCTGTCTACCTTCCCAGTTATGTCTGATTATATCCCATGCACACCTAATAGCACAAATTTAGTTTCTCATAAACTCATGACTTAGTTCTCAAATACATGTACTCAGAGTACTTGGACATAGGATGTGTTTCTTGCACAAGGCTTCAGACTTAGCATAAAACAAGACACCTGAAGGGTAAATGATTTATTTATTTATTTATTTATTTATCTATTTTTTTATTTATACATACAAGCTGGGGTACAGGACAGAGGCATGGGGCGGCGAGAGGGTTCACCAGAGCCAGAGTGGGGAGAAGAACAGGCAGATCAGAAATACACTGCTGAGGGGAGCAGCGGGCAAGGCAGGAGAGGTCTGCTGTGCCATGTGGGAATCTCCCTGGCCGGGCGTCGAACTCGCGTCGCCGCTGCCGACAGCTCCACAGCGCAGCGCTTAACCGCTGCGCCACTGGGGAGGCCCTGAAGGGTAAATGATTTTAAGCCTGAAGAATATTTGAGGAGTTGGAGTATGGGGAAGCCAACCTATCATTCCCTCAGTGATACTAGTGGTAGGAGAGAAGCCAGTAGTGACAATTCCTGTTCCTGATCTAGATCATTATCTGCCTCTAGTGAATTATGTGTGAAGGTGGGGAAGTTTTCAGGGGAAACCACCTACAGATCATGAAGGACTTATAATATACACTTTGTGTTTTAGTGTGTGAGAAAGCAAACCACCGAAAATTGTATAAGAGGTCAAATTTGGTGGCGGGTTACCCAAGGGGAAAACAAAACGTAGAAGATATAAATAACAATAAAAAATTTAAAAAAAAATATGGGGTTTAGGACTAGTGTTCTTAAAGAATACCATTAAACATTTTTCAAAGTATCACCCCAATTAAAGAGGAAAACTAGAGAAGTAATATTTATTCTGAGGATCTCTTCCTATGCAAGAAAAATAGTTATATGGATTTTGTCTTGGTGTTTCAATAAAAGAGATAAGAAAAGTTCAAAAAAAAAAAGAGGTCAAATTTGCATTCTCTGTTGGCCACATCCTTTGGGATTGAGGTCATGAGCACATTGTTTCTGGATCTTCCCCAGAGTAAATAAGTCACTGGTGGTTATACATTTTTAGGCATTTGTATTGTCCTCCATTGCTTTGTAAGTCTTTAATGGGGATGGTGGACTGGCTTCATTAGCACATGAGCCATTCTCATCATTTTGCATATAATTCCTGAGATGAGTGAAGCCAGGGTTTTGTACCCTTTTGAAAAGTGGACACATAGCTATATTTTCTACAAACCTGGCTCTCATGGTGCAATGAGAGAAGAAATAAATCTCGTCATCTTGATGACAGCCTGTGCAACTGAAACTAGGGGATATAGATGACTTGGAGAAAATGAAATCTCATGGTCTTTGACAGAATGATTATTACCCTCTGTCAACTTGTATCGTCTGTGCACAAAAATCACTTATTACAATCTGTGCAGATATTAATTTTGCCATCAACTATCACTTAGGAAAACATTAACAATTTAGGAGCTCTTATATTAAAATTAGCTTAAATGACTACTTCAATAAATGTATGAGATGCCATAACCATATAGCCTTTTCATTCTGTGAGATTTGTATGATTGATTCAGCTCAGTGTAGAGCACTGGAGAGAACAACGGGGGTCCAACTAATAAGGCAGTGTCTGGGATTTGGAAGCCAGGGAGACAACAGCAATCTTAGAAATAGTTTGCGAGGACGCTGTGACTTCTCAACAGAGAATTTTCCTCTCAGCAATAATTTTAACTTTTAATGTCTTTTTGAAACTTCAATGAAAAATCTTAGTTTTGCAGAGACTTTAGTATTTGGTTAATGTTTGCTGGTAAGGGAAAAAAGTATTTTTGATGACAGTAAGTGACATTTACAACGCACTCACCAGAACTGTCCTAGGCACTGTGATACTTGGTGCTCAATGTAATTCCTTAATTACTGTAGGAAATGAGTAATATCTTTGTTTTATAGATGTACAAATGGGAGCACAGGCCAATCAAATTAAGTGATTTGATTAAAGTTACACAACCAACAAGGCATATAGCCATTAAAACCACTGCATTTTACCACTTCCTGTTTATAACCATCAATTATTGAGAACTTGCATTTGGGTCTCATGGAAGGTTTTTTTATTTTTTTAATTTTTGGACTCTTACAACAAATGAGGTAGAAATTATCATTTTATAAATAATTCCACTGAGGCTTATAGTAATTAACTAAGTTGTGCAGAATCATCCTGTTAGTGAAATTTTCAACGTGGCAGTAAAATTAAATCTCAGTGTGTTAAAGAGTATTTAGTTTTGGTTATTTCTCAGGAAGTCAAATTTTTCTTGTCTTCAGAGACTCTGCATTTCCAAATTATCTTAGTATGCACAATACCTTGTGAGGGTAGAAGGATTTGATGGGCTCTGGCAGATAGTTTTCCAGCCTTTAGGATTAAAGACATATCTCTAATACAAAAGAGAACTTGTCTCTATCTTGGTTTATCTTCACAATGAAAAAAATCTCCTCTCCTGGATCTAATTGCATAGAAATGACATGTGAAGTACAATAATTTATGTGTTTCATCTTCAAGTTGTTCTTCAAGAGTTTAAATCTTTGTTCCAATAGGAGATAAAAATAAATTTCAGTGCTAGACTGCTTATGTTCATGTCTTATCTTAATCACTGTAGAATTGGAAACTTCTTCTAGCCAAGATGTCTATAGGAAAGATTTGGTTGCATTTTTCAAGTTTATTTATAGTAATAATAATGTACCTCATGCTCATTCTTTAGCACTTTATGTAAGTATTTTAATTAACCTTCACATATCCAGGACATAGGTATTGCATCTATTTTATTAGGCACAGGAAGTGAGAAGCAACTGGAGCCCATAGAGTCTGAAATATAATTGCCTAAGGTCACACAGTTAGTGAGGGACAGAACCATTGGCTCTGCCATGGGCACTGCTGTTGGGCACGGCAATGACCTCATTAAAATGAAAATGACATAGGAGGGGCAACTCCAAGAACCAAAATATGTGCTAGATATAGAAGCAGTGGGTAGAAGATTGAGGGGTTTTGAATTCTCATATGAGAGCGTGGTAAAATAAAAACCAATGTGTGTGTGTACATGTGTGTGCATGCTTTGTGCATGCATGTGTATGCATATGTGTACATGTGTGTGCACTTGGGTGTGGAAAGAGGGAAAGAGAGAGGATCTCTCTGACTTAGGAAAAAAGTGCTGAGAGAACATGAACCGCAGCAAAGGAGAGATTTTAAAGGTACAAAATAGTTTTTGCCATATGGAAAGCCCATATGATTTAAATCAAAATGTTTGCCGTTATGGAAAACCATGTGAAGCTGAGCTCCCTCACTTACCAGCTGTGAACTTGGATTGGACAAGTTGTCTAGTAGAGATGATAATACTGTCCACCTGTGGATGTTAATGAGACAATGTGGATAAAATTGTCAGGAAACTTTGACAAACCTCTTACAGTGTTACTTTGTTCCAATTAAAATAATAATAATATGCAAGCCAAGTCAGTAGGGCAGGGTAGTGGTTGTCAAGTATTTAAACTCATAAATGTGGGAGAGAAAGGAAATATTCTTTTAGGGTGCTGGTATGTAGAAACAAAGTTTGGGTTAATGACAAGCCTGGTTTAAATCAGGGCTGACCATAAGGGCAGGGTTTCGTTTGAGAATGAGTGAATTTTCTGTCACTGGAGAGATTCAAAGACATTGTGACTGCTTGGATAGTAAATAAGAGATTCACACATTAGATCAACATTAATTTAGGCAAACTGTAAGGTTACTTATAATCTTCAGAATCTATGATGATAACAAAAGTCAATAGCAGGAGAAAAGAAATTTCTCCATTGATTTCCTTATCTTTAATTCAAGGACCTCCCTCTTCAATGCAAATTTGTAACAAATAAAAGATAATCTCATTTCACATAACAAGTATTTTGCCCAAGGGACCATGGTACATATTATTGGGGAGCCTTTACCTTTCTTGTATCATATGTCACCTAAAGAGATGGCATAGTGAAAAATATGGATCATTTCAAAACATGTATTAATAAGAGCTTGAAAGATATATTGCAACTGCATTTTATTTGCAAGTCTCCCTGTATACCACAGGGATCTGTGAACCCTTTCTGTAAAGGATGTGAGAATAAATATTTTAGGGTTTGCGAGTGGTTTCTGTATCAGATCTTCAGTTCTGTTACAGCTTCAAGGCTGCCATAGATACTTTGAAAAGTGAAAGGATATGCCTGTATTCTAATTAAACATTAAGACTGTGGACCCATAAGAGTAGTTTGTCAATTCATGTTTCAGAATGTGAGTTCCTTGAGGAACTGTCAAATTTCTCAGTTATAAGCAATAGTACTAATTTGAGCTGAAAATGCATTTATTGAAAAATTCTACAGTTTGAAGAATCTCTAGGAGGTTAGAGAACCTGAATTAGATGCCACAGCCAAAAAAATTCACTGCATTCATGTTTCAGAACAGATACTCGGCAGATACCTTACCTTATCCATACCCACAACTACAGTCAGAGCTGGGACCGTAGATGCCCCTGGATACTGGTATGGCTATTGCTGTAACTGTTCCTGTCATCTTTGCCAGGATAGAATCTGCAGTGGACTGACTCTTGGCCTTATCAGTGGGGAACTCTAAGTCCAGTATGGGTGCCTATGATTTGAAGAGTCTAGGTCAAATGCTTCTATGCTGCTCTAATGAAGAATGGGGATGTGAGGAACCAAGATTTTCACTTTACATGGTTGGTACCCGAACTGGAGACTCCCAAACATAGGAAGGATTTCAGATGCTGCTCAGTAAATAGATTGACAAGTATCTACTGTAAGAAGGACTACATTTTAATCACATTTGTCTCTGTTGTGCCTGGTATTTTGCACGGCGTATAGGAGATTCTCAGGAGAAATAGATTTAATAGACAAAAAATAGAAAGGAGAAGATTTACTAAGCAGGTTAACATTTAAAGGTGACACCAGGGATGGTTATATTCTTTCCCACACTTGTGCTTAAACTTTTACAGGCAGGTGTAGTAGGAAGGCAATATCCCATTTTCATGATGAAACAACGATTTTCTCATTAATTCACAGATGGATTGATTAATTGTGAATGTGCCTGTGTGCCAGGTAACATACAATGTGGAAGAGACAGAACGATGAGCGGACACAGAAGTGGAGCCTGCGCTGATGGAATCCCTCATTTAGGTGAGGAGAAAGACATTAGTGACAGAGGGATTAACGTAAAATTGCAAGTTCCAAGTTGCTACAGATAGTATCCTCATTATATAAAGAACTCTTACAACTCAACAACAAAACACAAATTATTCAATTAAAAAATGGGCAAAGGACTTTTCTCCAAAGAAGGTATATAAACAACCAATATGGTTATGAAAAGATGTTGCATCATTGGTCATTTTGTATATGCAAATCAAAACCACAATGGGGTACCACCTCATGGTAATAATACTTATTATAATTATGTTATACATTATAATAATGTTAATGATAATTATTATTATTACATAGAAAATTACATGTGATAGTGAGGATGTGAAAACAACAGAACCCTCATCCTTCACTGATGGAAATGTAAAGTGATGCAGTGGTTGTCCAAAATAGTTTGGTAATTCCTCAAAATGTTAAACATAGAATTATTGTACTATTTGTCCCAGCAATTCCACTGCTAGGTATAATATCCCAAAGACTAGAAAACAGGTGCCAAAACAAATACCTGTATATGAATAGTCTAAGCAACTCTATTCACGATGGTATAAAGGTGGAACCCAAATGTCCATCAATAGATACATGATAAACAAATTGTGGTACATAGTATAGACTATCTTTTATGCACAAAAAGAAATGTAGTACTTACACAAATTCAAAAATGTTAAATGAAAGAAGCCAGATACAAAAGCCATGTATTGTATGAGTTCATTTATAGACACTATCCACAGAGACAGAAAACAGATGGTCACCGGACCTGGGGGAAGGAGAGAATGGGGTGACTACTTAAGGGCTAAGGGGTTTTCTTTGGGAATGATGAAAGGGTTTTGGAACTTAATACAGGTGGTGGTTGTATAGGATTGTCAATGTTCTAGTGCTACAGAATTGTACACTTAAAAACAGTCAATTTTATGCTATGTAAATTTTATCTTGTAAAAAGCAAATGAAACAAATAAAATGAGGCGATGTGGAAACTGGAGAGGAAGCTGTTGCGCTAGTTCAGGTAAGAGATTAGAGTGGCTCTCACAGGTGGAGATGGAGGCTCAGAAAGGCAACGATGAACAGAAGTGGGGGTTGATGTCAAAAGAGGAGGTCAGACACTCACAGGGGTGTTCATGAGAATTCGGTCAAATCAGACTTTCTCCAGAATTCATAATCTGACCTCTTTTAATATGGACGTACAGACTCATAAAACTAATTCTGGAGAAGGTCATTTATTCCTTTCCATTAAAACTTGAAGCTTTCATTTGATCCAGTAAAATTCTTAATACCAACTTTTTATCTCTCTCTTTAAAAAGCCATTTTTACATGTTCTAAGCATAATAATTATCTACTTGACAAATGTATTCCTAATTACACAATTACTTTATTATGTGGTATCCTCTTATAAATGCCTGAACTCTAAGATCTGTCTGGGAAAGAAATTATTTAATGTATAATGTAATTTCCTCATATAATTATTTAAGGGTTGGGGGAGATAATGAGCTGGGCTGAAAAGCTCTAGTGTATATTTTCAGAAATGATACGTCGGAAAATTCAGGCAGATTTATGAAATTAGGCAGGATTGATTAGAGTCCCTGGCTGAATCCTTGTTTGCTGTGAAGTGTGAATGTGCATCTACATTTGTGCACGTGTGTGCGGGTGTGTGTGTGTGTGTGTGTGTGTGTGTGTGTGTGTGTGTATGAGGGTAAGTGTGCTTAATGCAGTAAGGAAAGTATCTTTGTGAAAAGTGGCCTCATTTGGCATCTATATGGTGAAGACAGAATAGCTGTGTCTCTGTGGCATGCATGCTATTCCACCCCTCTGAAATATTACTCTCCATTAATTACTTTATGACAGTGGCTGTAATTCTTCGATGCTAAAGGCACATATAGAGAGGTGAGGTAGGATATTTTGATCAGCTATTAAAAACTCAACAGGAATATAATTTTCAGATCTTTTATAGTCTTGGACTGCTGAGAATAAATTATAAGAGCAATAGGAGTTTTGATAGAAACCACAAATTGGGGGCTCTAATGCACTCCTCAGAATCTTGATGGATAAATTGTGTCTGATGGTTGGGGGATGGTATCAAGAACCAACTTTCCTAATTTGACAGTTTTCTGATGCAAAGAAGTCATTGTCAGTTTTTAATGAGATTTGCTTATATGGAAAGTCTTCTTCAAGGCTTATTTTGGCTTCCCAACTGCTCCAGAAGTTGGCATTTTCCTGACTCAGAGAGTGGTCAAATCCTGGACCTATAGGGAAGTATTAGGAACATATTTGACATTCTTTAGAAGAATTTGAACAACTCACATCCTGATAATTCTCTTGAACACAGAACTACTCAGTGGAAATCCTACTTCTACCCTTAGACTTCTTAGGTCACACTGAAGGGAAGTGGGGTAAATGGGGTAGATACTTTACTTTTCAATTAGTCATTTATCCTTCAAGTGTCCTTACCCCCATCCTTTCCAAACTCCCTCTCTCAGCCACTTTACACGAAAATGTAAACATGCCAAAATCTCATCCTTTTTTCTCTTTTTTTTTTCCCTACTCATTCTTTCAGGCTCAAGGTCAATGTTAAGATCTATATAAAGTCTCTTGACTTCACCACCGCTTGCCTCCCACTCCACAGACTGCATTAGATGCCAACTTCTGTGCTCCCAGAGAACCCACTCCTCCCTTGATTTTGATTCTAACTCTGCTTTTAGTTGTCACCTTCTTGAGTGACATCAAAGTCACCTGGGTATCTTCTTGCTCCGCAATATATTTGTAAAATGGAATCAAACATCTTAAGTCCATGACCTGAGGGAATCCAATTCCTCCACAGGATGTCAGTTAATATCAACATACACAGGGTATTTTGAGGGGAGAGGTTCCTTCTCATGTGCTCCTCTCTCTTTAAAGCAGGTAAGGAAGTTGGGGATCACTCATTCTGCAGGGCTGGGACTCCCCTATAAAACACTCCAGGGTTCAGTTTCAACAAGACATCTACAAAATACCGCCCCCCCTCCAAGGTATCAGTAGGGGGAGAGTGGCTTGGGAGAGGGGCCCCAGCACTTTCTCTCTTCTCCCGATGCTCCACCTGCTACCTTCTTCTCACCTCCTGTTTTCCAGCCTGTCTGGGAAATCCCAGTTATTTCCCCTGATTACACAAACCAATGTTCTCCCTTCAAATCCTTGGCACCATTCACCAATGGGGCACCTCTTCACACCTGCCTATTCCTTACCAGGCCGTCAACCCTGTGAGAGCAGGGATCTGTCCATCTCCTTCCACCTCATCCCCTCAGGAACAATGAATGAATAAATGGTGGATGATGGAATGATTCACCTGTGGGATTAAAGTCTGTGGCATTTTAGGTGGTTTCTCAATGAAGAACTCAATAAACATCCCAATTAAAAATATTTTTTCATAATTATTTTACAAGAGGGAAGAGAGTTGGACTTATCTTTTTCTAAAATAACCGCAGAATGAAGATTCAAAGCTCACACGCTAACATAAAAGATGGTATTATAAGATGGGCCTCCACAAGGTATTGTGTTCATTGTTTGATTCTTTATCTTTGCCATGTTTGTGGACAAGAGGTACACCTAACTCACAGCCTATGTTCTCTCTGCCCAACAGTTAAAAAGATCGATGTTCTTACATGCAAACAATAAATCTACAGGGAAACTGCCCATAAAGTCTTTTAAGATGCTTAGTGGTATAGACTTTGGCGGAAAAAAGAAAATTCCAACTATATTGTTTCAAAATTCTTTGAGAAATCAGCAGTTGAGCTTTGATTGATGGGCTTTTCCCACATCATTTATGTCCAATGTCTCTGCAGTTTACTTCTGAAAACTCTAATATATTTTCCCAGAGGAAATATAGAAAGTGCTTTTTCAGGTTATGATATCTTTTTGCTTCTTGTATCTAATGTAGGCAGCAAATAGATTGCAAAAATGACCATAAGAAATATCAGGCGTAGAGACCAAAAAACAAAACAAAACAAAAACAAACCCCACAAAAATAAAGATAAAATTATAACAAAAAGAAGTTTTAACTCTTAGCCCATAGCTTTCTTTATATGTTTTGAGGTTCTCTCTTTTTTTTTGTATCTGCAGTGTACCAGGTGACTTTATTCCCAACTATCTAAAATGTGAGATTGTGTATTGGTACTGATCAAACACAAACCCAATTAAAGTTTATTCTATTAATATGGGCACTGAAGCATTTATATTCCTTAAACAAATAGCCAAAATGTTGATAAGTTGTTCAACATAAGTTGATGTTGATTAATCTAGGAGTCAAGTAGAATTTTATGTTTTTGTCTGACTGCAAGCTTAACTCTTCACTCAACATCTTGTGCTGATATTTAAAATCATAGAATCTTAGAAATATACCTCATAGTTCTTCTAATTAAGCTCCTATACAAAGAAGAAATAGACTGTAGATGTGTGTTCCTGTTCATCCCAACTGAATGCAAAATCTCCTTTCCCTCACAGGGCTGGAAAAGCATGGATTTGCCATATCACTGGCTACATACTACACACCTAACTAAGGTCATGTTAATTTGCTTTAGCAAAGAAGCCACATTTGGCCCAGCACTGTGATTGGGGCTGCTACTGGGTAGAGTTTGTATTAGTTCATTGTCATCTGTTATGTCCTAGTTGATTTTCTAGGAACCAAACTAATAAGTTAATGGGAAATATGGTGGGAACTACCTCTTCATTATTTAGGTCTTTAAGGTGATTTTAATCCTCACTATTCTTCCTAATGAGATTGTTTCTGATACTTTCACTTGGTTTTCTCCACTAGAATATTTCTTAACCTGTAGACTAAGGAATTGGTGAGGGGGTTTTGCCAACTATTAAGTATGCATGTTATAAATTATAAATTTTAATTAATAATTATAAGTTCTAGTCTAGGGAAATGATCCTGGGTTTATCTTTTGACTGAGTGGATTCTCTATGAGCTGGACCTGTGTCACTCCATTTATTAACTGGTAGCTTACTTTAGTTGAGTTGGATGTAACACTGAGATCCACATATAATCAGGATCATGTATCCAGTAATTAAAAAAAATATTTGTATGTTTTCCTTTTCCTTTCCCCAGAGTATGGCTACCCAATTGTATGGTAATAGGCCCTTTGTAGAAGAATTAGGAACATTATTATCAAATACGCTTACTGTCATAGGACTTACCTTCTGGGAATTAGGTCTCTCCTTCCATCACAGGAATTAAAGCTTAGTACACATATATAACCTGTTTTAAAATATGGCATTTAAAAAATATATCATGGTAGAGGACTATCTGTGTATTTTTTTAAAGACTTATTTATTTATGCATACAAGCTGGGGTGTAGGCCAGAGAGGTGTGGTGGTGAGAGGATTCACCAGAGACAGAGTGGAGGCAGAACAGGCAGATTGATTGAAATACACTGCTGAGGAGAGCAGTGGGAAAGGCAGGAGAGGTCTGCTGTGCCATGAGGAAAGTTCCCAGGCTGGGATTGAACTCGTGCTGCAGTGGCTCTGGATAGCTTCATAGTACTGTGACTTAACCCGATGCACCACCAGGGAGGCCCCGACTATCTGTGTCTTAATGGTGGGTGTGATAAGGAAACATATACCTGAGGAGTGATCCTATACCTCTAAAACATGATCAGTGTCATAAGCTGGTCTTACCTGAATAAAAAAATAAATGAAAATATCACGTGTATCACTATTTTACTTCTAGAATAGTTTAGCCTCCCATTTTAAGCTCTTCTTTCTCCTTAAATGATTGAATATTGTTTTATTAAGGTCACTGGATGAAGTAATAAAGGCCTAAGGATCTATTAAACCAGATACATAGCTCAATATTTATTAGGAATTGTATTTCTCACTATATTCTGTGTGGACAAGGATTATAGAATCTGACAATCCACAGAAAATCCTGGCTGGGCCAGGTACCATCCTTGGTTTGGAAACAGAAAGATGATATCACATTGTCTATTTGAGTATCTTACAAGGAGTCACAAATTTGCTTTTCCTATTAGTACCTTTTCCTGTCTCATTAACATATGTGTGATTGTGGTGTGACCTTTCCCAAAAACCCTATGATGTACTCTACTCAACTCTCTGTCTCTGAAAAAGATACTTAATAAATAGGTGTTGACAAAGAACTGTCATGTTGTGAAGATTAAGTATCAAACAAGAAGTTAAATAACAGTATGAGAGATATATAAATATTAAATGATCTCTCATTTTAACCTTTAATAAGGAAACATATCCCTTGCCTGAAATTTATGAGGCGTGTTCCATAGTGGATGGAACTGAGGTTTGTTTTCATTAATTCTTCTTTTGATGCCACACCCCTCAGTGTGAAATCTGAGAGCATTAGGGGAATGTGCTTACAGTCTAAGAAGGGGATGCATAAATTTGGTGGCACCATTTTATTCACCTTTATCTATTCCTCTCATGAGGGCTCAATATTTGTGATGTTCCAATAAATGAACCATTAGTGTAGCACCATTTCATGACCTGGGGTGAGGACTGAGCAGCTGGAGATACTAGAGTTTTGTTTTTCTTGAAATTAGGTATTGCTTTCAAGGGCTTTTTTTCACCCTCTATGTGTGAATCAGAGAGAAGGAAACAAGAAATTAATTAATGCTTGTGGACTTTGGTATGAGAGAGTGCTGATTGAAACTGGGACTTACTATTTATCAATGAAATGTGTAAGTGATTCTACTCTATTAGCCTCAGTTTCCTTTTTTGTGTCATGGAGGTAATACTTTATTAGCTTTTAAGAATGATTTAGTGGAGTAAATCTAATAAAGAGGCCCTGGCATGTAGTCAAACTCTCATTAATGAGCAACTTGATATATAAATAAAAGTCTATTTGTTTACTCCTTTACATTCTTTAAAAAGATTTATTTATTTATGCATACAAGCTGGGGTGTAGACCAGAGGTGTGAGGTGGTGAGAAGATTCACCAGAGACAGAGTGGGGAGCAGAACAGGCAGATTGACTGAAATACACTGTAGAGGAGAGCAGCAGGTGAGGCAGGAGAGATCTGCTGTGCCATGTGGGAATCTCCCTGGCCGGGTATTGAACTTGTACTGCAGTTGCTCTGGACAGCTTCATAGTGCTGCACTTAACCTGTTGTGCCACCAGGGAGGCCCTCTCCTTTACATTTTTAAAGCACATTCACATTACATCATTTCATCCTGACAACAAACCCTTAGGCTAGGCAGATATTCTTATCTCCGCTTGCCTGGTTCATACATAGAATGCAAAGATTTGCAATCCAGAGCTTTTGATCTATCACTTAGAAAAAAAAAATATAGAAGTTCCCCAAGGCCTGTCAGATGGAATAGAGTTACTCAAATCTATTCTATAGGCATGATGATCTCTATAGAATTCCTTGAAACTAAACATGTTATTTAGTTTCTAACATTGATGTAATAGGTTATAGCATGCATCGAAGTTACACATTGTGAAAGAAAAAATACATAATTGCAAATAATACAAAATGTCCTAATTTCTTAATATAAATCGGCAAATATATAATTTTTTAATGTTTAGCCATAAACTCCCTTGATCAAGATCCTGGTTATTTACAGGGCATTGTGGAAATGCTTGGTGTAAAGTGAGGTTACACTGGTAAAGGCACCTCCCTGAAGAGCTATTTCTGCCATGAAGCAGAAGAGAAAGGTTGAGCGACATCATGCTAGCCACTTCTCTAAGTAAATATCATGTTCTCCTATTTGGCACATTCCTGGGTTATGCATCCCTTCCTGCTCTAATGTGGGCATAGCCACATGACTTGCTTTGGCCAATAAAATTTGAGTTAAATAATGTGTAATGATCAAGTGCTCATAATTGCTCACAACTTACCCAGTTATGGGGTAGGCCCAAGTTTAATCACCTTTTCTCCTCCCCACAGACCCATGAACTGTGGCTTGCCCCCTCTGTTATGTTAACACCAAGGTGCAGAACATGGCCTGTAGCCGTCCACTCTTTAGCAGCTCCTGCAAAAGTCAACTCACAATGGGGCAGATCATTTCCAGTTAAACTGTGGTGATCATGCTGTTAACTGGTCCCTGCTGATTGCTTCCTTCCCCAGCAGTGTTCCTGCTAGCTCTGCTTAGTCCTTTCTAGGAAAGAGAAATTTTTTTTTTTAAAGAATTATTTATTTTTGCATACAAGAACTGGGATGTAGGCCAGAGGTGCAGGTAGTGAGAGGATTCACCAGAGACAGAGCGGGGAGCAGAACAGGCAGATAGGTGGAAACACACTGCTGAGGGGAGCAGCAGGCTAGGCAGGAGAGGTCTGCTGTGCCATGTGGAAATCTCCCCAGCAGGGTGTCGAACTGATATCTGCTGCCCCAATAGCTCCACAGCACAACACTTAACTGCTGTACCACCAGGGGGCCTGAAAAGAGAAATCTTTTTAAAAACTTTTTTTTTTTGCTTCAGTTGGAGACACAGATCTTGAGGTTGGAACCTAGAACTCTCTATTGCAGTCGTCATCTTGCAATAGAAATAGATCTCTTTAAGTCTGAATTTGTTTTCCTTTTGGCACTAACTTCTGGCAAACATTTTAAGAGACAGGGAATGATAAAGTACAAGGGATAATTAATCCTTTTGTGACTCTACATTGTTTTTATTGATATAACCTCCTGTAAAGTGACTGATGTGTATATATTTTTTGAGAGAAATATTGAGAGAAAGAGAGAACAGTATGTGTAGAGGGCGACTATGTCTTATATGACTTGACACTTCCTTTTTCCACTGAAAAAATAATAGCAGTGTTGGATATTTATTGAACATTTGGTACACTGCTCTACACTGATCTCATCATCTCATATTCTGACAAAATTTTAGAAAGCATGTCCCAGTGATATCTTCATTTTTTAAGGAACTAATGTCTTAAGAAACTAAGACCCAGAATTTTTGTTTAACAAGTTTTCACAGTAAGTTTCAAAGATTTCTGATAATAAAGTTTGTGCTTTTAATATACATGCCACATTGATTTTCTCTCATTCTCTATAATGGAATCATTGAGTTTTTTTTTTTTTTAAAGTCATATTATTATTTAGCAAAAATGGGTTGATTTAGTTGTAGGTACAGGATTTCGGTCTAGACACAGATAGAAGTCTCACAAATGTTTTGAAGTGTTTACGTTTAAGTAGGCTATGATATATAAGTTAATTCGAAATTAGGTAGATTATAAATGGCATAGAACAAGGATAAACAAAAGACCCTGGGAGTCCAGAGCAGCAAAGAATGTTTTCTGGTGTTGGGAGAAAACCTTTTAACTGTGCTTTTATGGTTTATAGAATTTGGAGTAGTGAAAGAAGGCAAGAGTATAATTGTGAACCTGAGCCTCCATGAAGGATCATCAACGTAATATTTTTAGAAATTAAGTTTGAGCCATAAGATTGTCATTAAAGTGAACTCGGTAACTTACAAGAATTAATTTATAGATGCATGATAGTTTAAAAGGGTTGTAAAGATGAAATGAGCTGGTACTAGAGTGATGACGAGAAATTAAGTACATTGCAAAGAACACCATCCTAGCTCATGGCCCATGGGACTGCTACATTATATAACTAACAGTCCATGGGATTTGGCAAATCCAAATCCCTGATGACATTTCTGAGGCAGATGTTTAATTTCCTCTGTGAGCTATTTTTAATACATCGATACAGAAGTTAGTATTCCTAGACAATGACAGAGGAAAAGGGGCTCTGTTGTGTGTCATATACAATGTGGTGTCATCCAAGGTTTGTTTCTGAGTGCCTTTGGCACCCCACCGCAGGAAAGGACTTGGGTTTCTCTTGGGGAGAGAATTTCTATTATCTGGTATCTCCTAGAAAGTAGCCAGCTCCTATTAAGAGTCTCTTTTCCCAGGATGTAAAGTGAGAGAAACTGATGTTGCTGTAAGATGAGACATCACATTCTGGTGAGCAGCGTACTTTTGAGTCATTGCTTTGGTTGGACTTCGAATAAGTTTGAATAGTAATTCTTTACCTGGGCATGTCTGAAATAAAGGGTTGGAACTGCCAATGAAGCTATTCGTTGGCTTTCTTGGGTGTCCCAATTCTCTTCTCTAGTGACCTTTTCTCAGCCCACAAGCATTTTAGTGCTTTAATTCTGAAAAGGGAGATTGTGTTTTAGTAGATGTGCTTTCTCCTACTAGCACCTCACTAATATCTGTGAGACTCTAAGCTCACACACCACATCCCGAATTAAAAGTCCCAAGTCACCTCTTACAGAGTGAGCTACATGCTTATTTTTTATTGGCAGTGATGATGGGAATAAGTGGGCTTTGGAGTCAAGCAGATAGGCCTGTGTTTAAGCCCCAACCCTACCATTTAAGAGCTGGGTATCCATGTTTAGAGATCAACCATGAGTTTTGTTGGTTGATGTTCTAGGAGAGTGAACATTGTGTGAGAAAGCTGGTCACTTTGGCCATAAAAACTAAACTCCTAATATTTCCGCTTATGACATGTGTTCAGTAGACCTCTTCAGAGCCCAAAGTCAAATGGGAGGTATCCCATGGGAGGAAAGGAGGAGAGAAAAGCACTTGTGACAAATGCTTACAATTCTTAGTCTTTGGAGAAATTCAGCGGACTTGTGGATTTCCAGGTGTGGAGTCTGGACTCTAAAACTGATCCACTAGCCTGATGGCTCTTGACATCCAAGGCCTGGAAATACTGAGGTTCAGCTGTAAAACAAAACTTGTTAGTCTTTGAGAAAAGTCATACTGCTTCAGTGTGTACTGAATTGTCTGATCAAATGTTTCCATCTGTGGGGCTTCTTTGGGAAACACCTAGGGGCCTGGAACTCCTATCCTGCCATCATTTACTTGATGCTTCTGTCCTCACTTTGATCTCTCTCTCCCTATACTAGTCAATGATAACAGTGAGGCGCCCCTTTGAAAAATAAGATAAGGTGATTCAGATATCACATTTTCTTTGTACCAACATGGACGCCATGATTTCTTGAAAGATGGCACTGAGCCCCAGGAAAATGTGACAGGAGGCTGATTTAGTGGAGGGTGAGCGCTCTAGGAAGAGGAAGGATGGACGCAGAGAGTCAGCGAGGGGTGCTATGGCAAAACAACATGGACAGGGAGGGTCTAGAGAGAAGAGATAGGATGAAAGGAGGTAGTCTCAGAGCTCTTCTAACTCTATGACTTTATCTTTGCTCCTTGTAAGAGCTATATGCAGAACTCAGAACTGAAAAGTAATCTGAGACTAAGTCACTTTAATGAAAGCATCCACTGCAATAACACAACTCCAATTGGCTACATCCACTTTTCATAATCTCTCAAAATCTTGCCATTTTTTTTTCTCATTGCAATTCAAGATGCCAGCTGCTTCATTTTCAGTTTTGTCTCTGCTTGGTTAAACTCATCAGTTTCTGTCAGAACCTCCTTAACTGACAAAATGTACTTATTCTAGCCTAATTTATACCTTGCTTGGTCTTGTTGAAAAGAAAGAAAAAACACAAGGTCTGTTGATGTGCAGTACAATTAGCGGTGCGCTGGGCTGTCAGTAATATCACCCAGTCTCCCCTTAGATACAAGTTAAGTACCTTGAATCTTATCTGTCTCCCAAGAGGAAGCTATTCACCAAGCGTGTTGAATCTGGAGCCAATGGATAATACTGTTGCATGAGACAATTTGTTATTTTTAGGTGTTTTTCTATTGGTTGGTTGGTTTGGAAGATATTTAACTATTTTTATTCAGGGACTATCAAAACTTTCAATATACTCATTTGCACTGAGAAGTGTGTGTGTGTGTGTGCACGCGCGCGTGCGCACATACATGCATTTGATGGCATATACATTTCTTTACTGAACTGTCCCTGAGTACCAGTCTTTTGAGATGCCTATTAGGGCAAAGCTGGCTTAAATAGCTCATTTTTCATGAGCTATTAAATGAACAAGGCAGGCGGGAATAGCAGCCTCTCCTTTTGAGAGTGGCTTAGGGACCATCATGCAATAGCAATAATTGCTCTTTGTTGTCATCAGAGGACTGACCCAAGATGAATATCTTATGGCCAACACAGTTAGTTGCCCACCCTTGGGCATTCTTTGATTTGATTCTTTCTTGCTAACTCACCAGGCCTTGGGAGGAGGGATTGGTAGAGCAGCAATAAAATCTCTTATAAACTTTGCCAGATATTAAGTTTCCCATCTAGAGGTGGCTCAGTAACCCAATTTTGAGCAATGAAAAGAAAAAGGGAAATCTGCTGGTGTAAGGAGGTAGGATTCTGGAGTTTCCTGATAAAGAAATGAAGGGCTGGTTCTTAATTTTATTTTTGATGTTAATCCCGGAAGTGTGTGCTTTGGTTCATAGATTTGTTGTAGTGATGATTGGAGTATATATTTCTGTTTAAGAATAAATCTTTTAGCCTTGAAGTTGTGGGGCCTGTAACATCCATCTGTTGTTGGGGAGCAGACAGGGCTACAAATGAAAATCAATACTTTGAGGATGGAAGAAAAACACAAAGAACTTGATTTTCTGGAAACATTGTTTAGCCATTGTCCTGATGCGGAACTCTTGCCTCAAAGCATCAAATAGTAGTAAACAGTGGATGTCCTCTTGATTTCAATCACTGATAGGAAGATATGGTAGTTTTGTTAGTGTGAAAACTAAGGGGTACTCTGGGTCCCCCAAACTTTCACACTCTAAAGAGCTTCTACCATCTAAAGATAATGTATGTAAAGATAATGCATACTTAGTGCCTAAGACATTTAATAGAAAAGAAATTTAAAAGGATGGTGTGTATATAAAGATTTGAGAAAAAAAAGATAATAGTTTCCTAGTGAAACACCCCAAATTACACATTCCATTGTGGGTGAATGCCCAGCCAAGTAGAATTGGCCCAACATAGGGCCTCTGAGCCTGGAAAGCTTGCCATAAGGCACCTTCTGGTGGGGAACCATAGTAAAAGGGGAGAAGGGAACAGGCAATTCTGGGGTGAAAGGAGCAAAGTGAAAGTACAAATCAAAGTAACAGCTGCCATCGTCAGCCTCCTCCAGGGTCCCTCACTCATGTCTCTTCCAAATGTCTCTGTATGTCTCTACTTCATGTATCTCTGTCCATGTCCCCTAAGTCCCTGGGACAAGTCCAGAATGAGAAGTAAAGACCCCCTTCTTCCTCACAAGTCTCTGCTCTGCTCCCTGCGTCTCCCCTAGTGTGTCTCCACCAAGTCTTCTTCAGCTTCTCCCCCATGTTTAGCTTCAACCCTTCATCGGTGGGTCGGGGACAGGGAAGCCCCCTTATGGAGATTACACTGCAATAGTTCAGTGTCACCCTTGTAACAAATAGCTACACAATTAGTGGCTTTAAAAATAATATAAACTTATTATCTTATAGTTCTGGAAGTCAGAAGTCTGAAAAGTATTGCATGGGGCTAAAATCAGATCATAGTTAGGGTTACACTACTTCTGGGGTCCCCACAGGAAACCTATTTCCTTTCCTTCCCCAACTTCTAGAGGCTGCCTTCTCGTTCCTTGACTTCTAGCCTGTTCTTTCCTCCATCCAGATGCCAGATGCAGAGCAAAGCATCTTTCTCCCCTTTGACCTCTGCTTCCATCCCCATATTTTCTCTCTCTGACTTTGACCCTTCTTCCTACCTCTTATGAAGACACTTTCAACTCTATAGGGCTTACTTAGATATTCTAGGATAATTTCCCCTTCTTGGGACCCTTAGCTTATTCACCTCTGAAAATTCCCTTTTGCATGTCAGGTAATAATCTACACGTTTTGTGACATTAGGATGTTTATACCTTGGGGGGAGTATAATCCTACCCACCACAGCTTTTGCAATTTCTGATAGAGATTTTAAGTTCTTTTGTTTTTTATACATGCTCTTTCATCTTGTTGTCTTTCTCCAAACCTGCTTTTCAAATTGTGTATGCCTCAACAGGAGAAAGGTCTTCTTTAAATGCACTGAGCAGGTGACATCTCTTTGCCAATAATAGAAAATAGTATTTGTATCACTTTTTCCTTTCTCCTGAGTATATGTCCCACAATTTCTTTACCTAGTCATTTGTTGATGGACATTTAGGATGTTCCAGTATTATGAATAATACTGTTATGAACACAGGAGTGCATAGATCTTTTCATTTTAGTGTTTCCATTTCTTTGGGTAAACACCTATAAGTATATAAACATTTTGATAATTTTCTATTTTTAATATTGAGAAATTTCCATACCATTTTCCATAGAAGCTGCTCCAAATTACGTTGCCAGCCACAGTGAATGTGCTCCATTTGCTCCATACCCTGCCACGATTGGTGTTTCCAGGCATTTTGATACAGCCCTTCTGTGGGAGTGGTCATATCTCATTGTGATTTTGTATCTTCCTCATAACAAATGATGTCGAACATTTTATTTTTATTTATTTATGCATACAAGCTGGGGTATAGGTCAGAGGTGTGGGTTGGTGAGAGGATGCACCAGAGATAGACTGGGGAGCAGAACAGGCAGAGCGACTGAAGTATACTGCTGAGGGGATCAGAGGGCTAAATGGGAGAGGTCTGCTGTGTCATGTGGTCAGCTTCCTGGCTGGGGATTGAACTAATGCCACAGTGGCTGGTAATAGCTTAATAGCACTGAGACTTTAACCCCTGCACCACCAGGGAGAGCCTGTCTTAGTTTCTTAACACCATTTATTAGAGAGGTGTTCCTTTCTTCATTATGTGGTTATGGCTTCTTGTCAAAGATTAATTTTCCATATTTTGGGTTTATATTTGGGCTCACTCCTGTTCCACTGGTCTGTGTTTTTGTTTTGGGTCTGATAGCATACTACTTTAATTCCCCCCCCTTTTTTTTCCTTATCTCTCAGGATTATTTTGGCTCTTTGGGTCTATCATGGTTCTATACAAATTTTATATTATTTGATCTATTTTCTTGAAAAATGTTATTGAGGTTTTGATAGGTATTGTGTTGAATCTGTAAATTACCTCAGATAATATGGACATTTTTACAATATTTATTCTTCCAAACCATGAGCACTAGATATCTTTAGATTTCTTTGTATTTTCTTTTATTTCCTTTGGCAGTGTCTTAATTTTCACTGTATTGGTTCTTCACCTCCTTTGTTAAGTCTACTCCTAGGTATTTCATCATTTGGTGCAATTGGTTCCTAATTTTTCTTTCCTCTAATTCATTGTTTGCATATAGAAATGCCACAATTTTTTTGTGCTCTGATTATTCATCTGTTATTTCTATAGTTTTTAGGTAGAATATTTTGATTTTCTCCATATAGAATTACATCACCTTCAAATAATGTTGCTCTGAAATGTTCAACAATCTTTCCAGTTTTGCAATGCAGAGTTTTGTTCAAGGTCATCAGCATCTTTTCCCCTTGAAATGTGAAACCATATCTCTTAGAGTCCATCTCAAGGTGTAACCATTTGTTTTTTTACCAGTAGATAAGAAAAATGCTATTATTCTTACAGAAGAGGTCAATTAACTAAACAAATAGCTACCTCAAATCTCCAGTGAATTTTGTACCTGCTTCACTGCTTAAATTGTGTGAAGTTTTATTCTGACTTTGTCGTCTCTTGTGGGCTACATATATGCAAGAATTCTATTATGCTTACTCAAAAATACATCTTTGTTTCTTTATTTCCATAGAGATGTGATGAGATTTGTATTTGTTGATAGTATTTCTACTTTTCCAATATTTTAAAAGTGTGATCTCATGAGAATGCTTAGAACTGCCCATGAGATAAGTGTTATTATCATCCTCAATTTTTATAGGAGAGAAATCAAAGGTATATAGATTTAAGTTCTGCCTTTTTTGTTAAAAAGAGATCATATTAGGTATAGTAAGGCAGACACTCTTAAGAGAAACAGGTTATCCTTCATATATGTAAATGTCTCTTTCAAAAACAAACTCCACCCAACCTTCAAAGTCCCTTCCTTTAAATTATTCTTTTACCGGAAAGGTATATTTTGGGATTAGCAGATTTTTGCTTCCTGATACTCTCAGGTATACAGGAGGCATTCATGTTGTTATTTTTCTTTTGTCCATCTTTCTGATGTTTGTTTGAACTTGCCAATCTAGAAGAATCAAGATGGGTATAGGATGATTATACAGTTTTCTGTCAGTTAATGTTAAACCAAAGATTTTCTGAGCGTTTCTCTCTGGGATAGGTTATGATAGGTGCCTATACTTGAGAGACAGATTTAATTGCGAAAAAAACAATAAAAATTATTGCATATTTAGACATAAATGGATTAGCGATGACAGATTCGAGGATAATAGTTGTCTTTAACCAGTAGATAGAAAAAAATCTTTGATTTGGCCCTCAAAGTGCTTTAAAAATATTAATCTATTTGCTAACATGTCAAACATTGAGACCTAAGTTGTCATAAAAAAGAAACAAAAGAAAAATTCAATATGATTTTAAGTTCAAATTTTACTTTCATTTTTATATTCATTCATTTTACATACATTCATTTTACATACATTCATTTTTACATTTACTTTCCTGAATTTCACGGAAGTAAATTCATCAATAATATTTTCAAAATACATCTTTTTACTACTTTATTTTATATTGAGAGAATTGCTGTTTGACAATTTTTCTTGATCAAGTAATGTTCTAAAATAGTTCTAATTATATAATTAGCTGATTAAACAAATTTAATGAATTTTAATTTTTAAAGAAGTTAATTCTATATGCCTTCATTTGAATGTTGTCTTTTCCTCATGTTAGCTCACAATATATATACTTTTATTTTTCTTTTTACTCGTTTATTAAATGGCTTATAGAAAAAAGCAGCAGTTTGACAGTTGTAACAGCTCAATATCTAAAAGATGTTACCTTCTAAAGGATATTAACTAATCTGACATTAGTTAAAAAACTGGTTTACAGCGAGATGTATTATGATAATCAAGAGTTTATGAAGAGGGGTAATTCTTTTACAGGTTTCTTTTAATTTGAGATACTTTGAAAAATAGCTATAAGTTGATAGAAATGGAAATATTATTTTGATAGGAGGATTAATAGAACTTTAGAATGTTGGATCATATTGAGGAAATAAAAATTTTGAACATCTTCTTGAAATAGGCACTTTCATATTTAATTTGTTCCATTGTTAAATAATCATTATCTGTAATGTCTTTTATTCCTACTTTATAGTTGAAGTCCTGAGGCTTAGAATAATCAATCAACTTATCCAGGGCAGGTTGAAGTTAGAGTGATCAGGGTATATGGATGAATAAAACCAGGAAACATGATTAACATTCGTGGAAGGCCGGGTGGCTAGAGTGTGGGGGTGGGGACATTGGCAAGAGCTGAGTTCCATGAAGCAGGCGGGCTGTCACATGCAGGGTTGTCTGGGATAGATTAAGGAGGCTGAATTTCACCCACTGAGTTTATGAAAGACCACTTTTAATGCAGTGTAAGGATTGAATTGGCAGGACTATTGGCAAAAGCTCAAAATATATGATCGCTGAGGTGTTAGCGTATTAACAGGGAGGTAGAGAGTAAAGGATCTTGAGAGATATTAGACAGGCAAGATCTATAGGACCCATCATCAAATCAATTGTTACGAAGGCAGTAGGAGAAAACTAAGTGTTGAAAATGCACCCCAGACTTGGGGCTTGCTTGACGCAGTGGAAAGTGGAAATATTCATTAAGATGAGAACACAAGAAGGACAGGTGTCAGAGACAGACTGAATCCTTTTATGAGTCAGGATAGGTGGACCAAGTCAGCTCTGAGAACACTATATTAGATGATGTTGTTATTTTTTTTAAATGTCAGAGTTAACTTTATATCCACCAAAATGTGTGTTTCCCTTTTGAAAGTAGATCTTTTTTTTTAATATATATTTTTATTGTTATGTATGTCTTTCACGTTTTGTATTCCCCTTGGGTAGCCCACCACCAATTCACCCGTCATCCATCTCCATGGTCCCTTGTGTTCTTTTCTATTCCATTTTCTGCCCTTTTCCTTCCCTCCCTCTGCCTTCCTCCCCCTCCCCCTCCACTGATTGTCTCTCTCCCACCCGACCTCCCTATAGTCCTGTTATAAGTGAAACCATTCGATATTTTTCTCTTCCTTTCTGGCTTATTTCACTGAGTATGATCCCCTCTAATTCCATCCATGTCACTGCAAATTGCATGTGTTTATCTTCTTTCCATGCTGAATAGTATTCCATTGTGTATATGTACCACATCTTCTTGATACAGTCATCTATTTTTGGACATCTGGGTTGCTTCCATACCTTTGCTATTGTGAACAGTGCCGCAATGAACATACGGGTGCATGTATCCTTTTGGATTAGTGTTTTTGTATCCTTTGGGTAAATTCCCAAAAGTGGGATTGCTGGGTCGTATGGGAGCTCCATGTTTAGCAGTCTGAGGAATCGCCATACAGCCTTCCATAGTGGTTGGACCAGTTCACATTCCCACCAGCAGTGTAGAAGAGTTCCTTTTTCTCCACATC
>PVIJ01016088.1:0-33976 GCA_004024925.1 Scalopus aquaticus
CAGGCAGATCGACTGAAGCACACTGCTGAGGGGAGCAGCGGGCGAGGTAGGAGAGGTCTGCTGCACCATGTGGGAATCTCCCTGGCCGGGTATCGAACTTGTGCCCAGTGGCTCTGGATAGCTTCACAGTACTGTACTTAACCCGTTGCGCCACCAGGTAGGCCCTAAAATAGATTTCAAACTAAAAAAGATGACAAAAGACATAGATGATCACTGTATAGGGATCAAGGGGACAATATACCAGGAAGACATAACACTCATTAACATATATTCACCAAATGAAGGAGCCCCAAAATATAGACAATTACTATCATCTCTGAAAGCAGACATTAAAAAAAATACATATATAATAGGAGACTTCAACACCCCACTCACACCAAAAGACAGATGAACAAGACAAAAATAAACAAGGACGCAATAGCCCTAAATAAAGATCTAGACCATATGAACTTAACAGATATCTAGAGGGCACTGCATCCAAAAAAACTAAAACCTAAAAAAAAACCTCAATACACATTTTCTCAAGTGCACACTGATCATTCTCAGGAAAAACCACATACTAGGCCACAACACAAACAACAAATACATGAAGATAAAGATCATACAAATTATCTTCTCCGATCATAAATTCATCATACTAGAATTCAATTATTAAAAAAAAGCAAAGAACTCCTTCAATACATGGAAAATGATGAACATGTTACTGAAAGACCACTGGGTTGATGAGGAAATCAAAGAAGAAATTTAAAAATATGATGAGACAAATGACAAGGAGGACACAACAGCAAAAGCAGTAATAAGAGGAAAGCAGATAGCAATACAAGCCCACATCAAGAAACTAGAAAGAACACCCTCCCCCCTCCCCACAAAAAAACCAACCTAATCTCCCATCTTGAAGAACTAGGAAAAGAAGAACAAAAAAATGCCAAAAGTCAGTGGAAGAAAGGAAATAATAAAAATCCAAGCAGACATAAATAAAATAGAAATTAAAAAGACAACCCAAATGATCAATGAAACCAAAAGTTGATTCTTTAAAAATACTAACAAAATAGACAAATCTCTAGTTAGGTTCACAAAGAAAAGGGAAGAGGGGAAACTCAAATAAATAGGAGCATAAATGAAAGAGGAGAAATTAAAATGGACACAGCAGAAGTACAGAGGATAATTAGAGATTCCATAACTATTTATATGCAAACAAGTTCAACAATCTAGAAGAGATGGACAAGTTCTTAGAATTATACCAGCATCCAAAGCTGAATAAAGAAGTAGAGCTCCTCAACAAACCAATTACAAGCAATGAAATAGAAAAAGTACTCAAAACCTTCCCCAAAAACAAAAGCCCAGGACCATATGGTTTCACAAATGAGCTCTACCAAACATTCTAAGATGAACTGGTACCTATTCTAAACAAAACTCTCAAAAAATCAAGAAAGAAGGAACACTACTAAATTATATTTTACAAAGCCAACAGTACACTAATACCAAAACCAAACAAAGACAACACACACACACACACACACACACACACACACACACACACACACACACAAAAGACCAATTTCCCTAATGAACACAGATGCAAAAATCCTCAGTAAAATCCAGCAATGCATCGAAAGGATAATACACCATGGACCAAGTGGGATTTGTTCCAGGGACACAAGAATGGTTCAACATCTGAAAACCAATTAATGTAGTCCACCACATCAACAAAAAGAAAACTAAAAACCATATGATCATATCAATAGATGCTGAGAAAGCATTTGATAAAGTTCAACATACATTTATAATAAAGGCCTCTGAAATTCTTCGGATAAAAGGAATATACCTTAGCATAATAAAAGCCATATATGACAAACCCATATCTAAAAACATTCTTTTTATATTTATTTATTTATATTTTCTAATATCATAGGTCATCATTCTGTAGTTATTATTCCCCTTAGGCGCAGATCCTCCACCAATAATCCACCCATATACCACCATCTGGTTTCCCCATTTCTCTCTCCCTGACTCTGATCATTCCCAACCCTCCATTGCTGCAATACAGAGATTGATGGTCAGCCCATGGGCCTTGTCTCTTCCCTGGAAACTTGTTCTTTTCCTGGGTGAGGACCTGGGCTCACAGCAGACTGGGCTGCTCAGATCCCCAGGTGCAATAGTGAGGCAGGTAGCAAGACAGAGCCATGCAGGATCTGGGCAGATGTGTGGAGTGGTTCTCCAGACTCCTTAATTTTGGAACTTCTTGTGGTATAGGAGACTATCCAGTTTTCTCCATATCAGTGTGGTCTCTGGTTTCTGTGTGTCCTCATTCACACTGATTACACCATCCATTCCAATGGCTTTCACATGATGCTGCTTCCGAGTCACAATTCTAGCCTTGGGAACCCTCCTCCCTGCCAACTGAGTGGAGAAGTTCCCTGTTGGGGACAGGCTCCAGTAGGTGATTAGTATAGCTCCTCTCATCGACTTTTGTGGTATCCAGTCCTGCTCTGGCTCCCCAATCACAGCTCTGATGTTTTCCTCCCCAACGTGGAAATGGAGGAAGACTCACTCATATTGCATGCATCTCAGGACCAAGGGTTTGTTTCCCGAGCCCCCAGAGATGTTGTAGGTGGAGTTCATGTGATAGGTCACCACACCAGTTTATCTCATGGTCCTATTTCTTGTGGATCCAACTGTACTGTTTTGGGTCTGCCCCAGGCAATGAGCATGTCCAGGGATCTGATTTGTCCCTCCTATCTCCTGAAAGTCTGCAGCAGGAGTTCCTGAATTATAGGAGTCTTGCACCAATCTGACTAAAATGGAAGTCAGAACAGAGGGGGGCCCCCTTGCCCCCAAAACCCCTAGACCCTGTGACCTAGGCCATGCAGGTGTGCTGGGACCCCCTGCCCAAGACCCAGGCCATGATGGGGTGCCTGGCTTGTACCTCTGGCCTGACTGGGGCTAATATCATTCTTAATGGTGAAAAACTGAAAGCCTTTCCACTAAGATCTAGAACAAGACAAGGATGTCCACTCTCACCACTGCTTTTCAAAATAATACTGGAAGTTCTAGCTAGATCAATTAAGCAAGAGAAAGATATACAAGGAATTGAAATAGGGAAAGAAGAAGTAAAACTATCAGTATTTGCAGATGTTTTGATAATATAAGTAGAGAACCCTAAAACTCCACAGAAAAAATAATTAAAACAATAAACCAATTTAGTAGCAGGTTACAAAATCAGCATACGAAACTCAGTAGCCCTCTTATATGCAAGCAATCAGTCTGAAGAAAAAGAAATCAAGAAAGCAATCCCATTTACAACTGTACAAAAAAAAATAACTAAATATCTGGGATTATACCTAACAAAGGAGGTGCAAGACCTATACAAAGAAAATTACAAAATATTGTTAAAAGAAATAGAAGACATAAAGAAACAGAAAGACATTCCCCGTTCATGAATTGGAAGAATTAACATTATCAAAATGGCCATCCTACCAAAAGCAATTTACATATTCAATGCAATTCCAATAAAAATCTCAATGGCATTCTTCAAACATATAGAACAAATATTGCTGAAATTCATATGGAGTCACAAAAAAAAAAACATTGAATAGCTCTTCTGACTAAAAGGAGGAAAAATGGAGCTATTACACTTCCAGACTTCTAACCAGACTACAAAGCGATAATAATTAAAACAGCATAGTACTGGAACAAAAACAGACACACGGACCAATGGAACCAAACTGAAAACCCAGAAATAAAACCACACATATATGGTCAACTAAAGAGAAAAGACAAAGGCGAAAAGGAGAAAAGACTATGCAATAGAACAAGGACAGTCTCTTTAATAAATGGTGCTGGGAAAACTGGACTGCTACATGCAAAAGAATGAAACTAGATGACTATGCCACACTACACACAAGATCAACTCAAAAATGGATAAAAGACTTGAATATAAGACCTGAAACCATGCAAAGTATAGAAGAAAAAATAGGCAAAACACTCAATGACATACATCTCAGAAACATCTTTAAGACTCATCAACCGAAGCAAAGAAAATGAAGGAACAGATAAACACCTGGGGCTACATCAAACTAAAAATCTTCTGTACAGCAACAGAGATGATAACCAAAACAAAAAGAAAACCTACAGATTGGGAGAAAATACTTGTACGACACACAACTGATAAGGCACTGATATCAAAGATCTATAAAGAGCTTACACAACTCAACAGAAACAAAGCAAACAAGCTAGTCAAACAATGGGCAGAAGAACAAAAAAAGACACTTCAAAAAGAAAATACAAATGGCCAACAAGTATGCGAAAAAATGCTCAACATCACTGATAACTCAACATCACAAATCAAAAGCACGGTGAGATAACACCTCACATCAGTGAGAATGGTCCATATTAAAAAAAAACTGACAACAAATGCCGGCAATGATGTGGAGTAAAAGGAACCCTGATGGGAATGCAAACTGTTCCAATCACTATGGAAAACTGTGTCAAGGTTCCTCAAAATACTAAAAATGGAACTACCACATAACTCAGAGATTCCACTTCCAGGAATCTACCCAAAGGGCACAAAAACATTAATTTGAAAAGAAATCTGCACTCCTATGTTAATTACAGTACTATTTATAATAGCTAAGATACGGAAACAACCTAAATGCCCAAAAACTGATGACTGGATCAAGAAGATGTGGTATATCTACACAACGGACTACTACTCAGCAATCAAGAAGGATATATTCACACCCTTCGCAGCAACATGGATGGAACCATCAACAGAAGGGACTGTGCTCCGTGAAATAAGTCAGAAGGAAAGAGAAAAATATCAGATGGTTCCACTTATAGGAGAAATATAGGGAAACCAAAAAAAAGGGACGACAAAATAGAGAAATGAAACTTGCAGGCAAACTATAGATCTGAGGCATACAATAGGGGAGAAGGAGAGAGATGGGTCAAAATAGGGGATGGAAGAGCACAAGGGACTATCGTGATAGTGGTGGTGGTGGGAGATTTATGGGGATTACACATGAGCAGATAAATGTAATATTGTACAAAAATAAACAATAATGTAATAAAAGAAAAAAGTTAAAAAATAAATGAATGAAGAAAATGTGTTATATTAAATAAATAGAGTTTGATAGACCATCAAATTACAGTTCTTACAACTACACAGCCTGCTAAACCTCAGGAGGTAAGAAACCTTTGGGAATTAACTCATCTTTATTTTTTCAGATATAAAATATTTAAACTGAAAAGAGAAGTCACAGTTTCATTTCAACCTGACTCTTGTCACTTGTGATTGTTTAGACAACGAAGGTTGAAATGGCTTAATTTATCCATCTTTATCCCTAATGCGATGAGGCCAGGAGAAGCGACACACAGCTAAGTCTTCAGGGAAGGTGAGTTTCAGAGGTATGATGCCTGTATTGTGCAGGTGTTAAAACAGGCTCTAAAATCAACTCTGATTGTCCACATGAGCACAAAGGCTTCTGCGTGTTTGCAGGAGACTGAGCCTTGGCCTAGAGGGAGCAGGCCTTGGACGTCCATCCGGACTCAGAGTGGGTTGTCCACTCACCTTGTCCAAGTGCCCTAGAAGCTCATCTGTGAATTAATCTGTGAAGTCACCAGCCCCGAAAATAGAATTATAATAATACAAACATGTTTATGCAGACCTTGCAATGCATAAACTGTGTTCAAACTTAACTGTCTTATTTAATTTGTACAATAATCCTTTGAATTTTTTTTTTTTTACTGATTGAAACATGAATCTCAGAGAGACACTCTGATGAGTCAAATGTTATACCGTAATTCTTAGATTTGGTATTGAAATTAAATATTGTGATTTATATTTCTTTCTACCACATCTGTGCTATTTTTTTTTCCATTGAAGAGAGGAACATTGACATGGATGGAGCTAGAAGGGATTCTGCTAAGCAAAACAAACCCAAAGGAGACAGATAAATACCAGATGGTGACCCATAATGTGAAATATAGAGAAACCAAGCAAAGGGACAAAAAAACACTTTAAAGCAAGCCCTTGAAAGCAAACCATAGATCTGAGGTGTCCACAAATGAAAGGGGAGGAGCAAGGGGGAGGAGGTAGAGAGAGCACCATGGACTGTGATGGAGGACTGAGTGTTTTGGGAGAGTGAAAGCTACCGTGACACAGCTGAAGGCAGAAATCCTACAGTGCCAAAATATTCCACCAATATCACCAATGGTACTTCATTAAAAAAATTAATTTAATTTTTTTTTAAAAAGGAAATGGAGAATTGACAATTAAGTTAGATTTAGAGGCAAAAAATTGTTCTACACCCATGCTGTTCACCATGTAGTCATATATGTGCATGTGGCTTCTGAGCATTTGAAATGTGGTTTCTCTTATTTCTGAAGTGCTGTAGAATTAAATACAAAATAATTCAAGAGTTCATCAAAAAGTAATGTAAATTACCAAATGATAATTTTGATATCTTCACTCTTTAAAATGAAATGATTTGCCTATATCAGGTAAATTAAATTCATATAGCATGAACATATGCTTCAACTGTATTTCAATTGTGGTAAATTGAAATATTTTTAAAAAGCCTTTTAAACTGTTAAATTCCTTCGAGTAGCTATATTACCTGAGGCCTGAAGCAGGTAAAAGCATTGCAGTGGATTATCTGAAGGGTGGTCTAAATTGTAACATAAAAATGTATTCCTAAACTAGTAGAAATTACAATTTACAGATGGTTAAATAAAATAGATACCAGTTAGCATTGTTCAATATGTATGTGGGTTAAAATACAATGAATACAATGTATATATCATTTCTTCATACAACCTAATTGTATAAGGACAAGTATATTACACTGCTAAGTCTACAGAATCATCCAAGAAGCTCTTCTTGATAAGATATTTTCAAAAATAAGCTTTACCTGTTCACATAGTGCTTTCAGGCATAGGGAAAACGAAGGGTTCAAAGAAGAAAATAAGAACATCAAGAGATTTCAGCTCTAAAGGAGAATAACACAATAGTGCTTCTATGTACACACACATCGTGTCCAGAGATTGCAGCTTTGCAGGTTCTGAGTCAGTGCTGTGGGTCAGGACATGGTGCATTTCACATCCTCCCAGTGATGGGGGGGGGGGGGGCAGTTAGTGAACCGTGTTAAGCAGCAAGGACCTACAGCACAGGCTTGTTTAGGAAGCAGGGGAAAAAAGTAGCTAGCTTGGATAGGAATCAGACAGGTGCAGGACAGGAACAAAAAAAAAAGAAACAGGAAAAAGTGTGTCACTTAGAACTCAAAGAGAATAGATACAGTTTGTGACACTAGGACATATTGGAAGGATGCATGAAGAGAGATAATGGTAAGTACATGGTCTTCTTGAAGATTGAGTTGTTTTTTCTCTTGTGGTCTCTGTGATTGGACTACACCTATGTGTGCTCATTGGCAAGGGACAAAGGGAAAAGAGAACTCCAAGTATGTCACTAACAGCAAAGCACAATGGAAATAATCTCTCCTTTGCACATGATCCCTCTGTCTTCATCCCCTGATATATAAAAAAAGCAGATACAAGAATCACGTGTTCAGTAGAATGGGAACTTGCTCAGAGAAGACATGTTCAATGTTATGATGTTGTTTTGTTATAAACAAAGAAGCAGCATCTACGTCACAGAGAAATCCTATGGCCCAAGGAAAGGGTCTCCTAATAGAGCAGTAACAAACTGGAAGTAGAAAGAAATGAATAGGATATTGAAAAGCCTGAGACAGGTAGATCCTGGGCTGGCAGGCTGAGAATTAGCTAAAGCAGATGTCTGCATGGGCTCTTTATAATCTGTGGTAAACATGAGAGAGAATATAGAGAAAAGACTACGAGCCTCCAAGGGTGGGAAAAAAAGAAAAAGAAAGGTCTGATTTTTCAGAGATTAGGTCTAATTGAAGCCAGAACAGGCAACTTCCCCATGTGCCACCTCTGTCCCCTCCTGGGAGAATTCTGGGTGAGAAGGGGAAATGTCACTCAGGAGCCTCCTGTGGAAACACAAATACCTGGGTTGTTTGCTTTGCCAAAAGTGGCAGCAGTGTCAGAAGTGCATTAAGTCCTGCTCAGTTGCCTTGTCAGCAAAGTCAGCCTAGTCCAGAAAATGATCAGAGACACAGAACTCAGAAATATGTGGAACCCTGCTGTTTTACCATTCAGCTTTACTGAAGTTTAGGAAGAATAACCTTTGAATAAGGAAGCAGTTCATGATTAGATTAGAGAACATTCAGGAATGAAAACTCAGTTTTCTAAACTGTTCTGAGCCATATAATACTACAATATATTTTTTTTTAATGGTAGGAGGAGTCAATCACCAAGTTTCAAATATTCTGTTGCATAGTTGGTTTGGGAGATCTAAAATATCCTCCAGTTAAGAAACATATATAACACTGCATGTCTGAAATCATATGATCTTAGGATACTTACATCATGAGTACCAATTACCACAGCCCCAGAAAAACAGTCTGATGAACACACTTGGAAACCTTACCGAGAAATCATTACTGGCCTTAACAAGAAACAGTTTCTCTGTTGAAATCCTGGAAGCAGGTTCACACATAGAAAATGTGTAATCATCAAAAGTATTTTCTCAGCTCACAGCCTTTTCTTAGGCAAATCTTTAGCTGATTTTCATTAGCAAGCCTCTATCATTGTCTCCAGCTTTATTTACATATCTGACTTAGAGTTAAAGATTTTATACTTTGCTTTAAGAATCTGAGATGTAAAAGTTCATGCATGTTTGTTAAAACCTAGCTTACAGACTCCTTCATCTGAGTGCTGATTTTCTGGGGGCTAAGAATGTGTCCTCAATGGAAGCACAGAACAGATGCAATGGGGAGGAGAACCTGAATTCGGAAATGGGAGCCAAGCTGGGTCTCTGACCGTCTAATTAGATTATTTCCTCTGTTACCTCCACAGATTTACCACAGGAGAATGGGTATAAGAAATCAGACCACAGTGACCGAGTTTCTTCTCTCAGGATTAACTGACCAGCCAGAGCTTCAGCTGCCCCTTTTCTTCCTCTTCTTGGGGATTTATATAGTTACCGTAGTGGGAAATCTCGGCATGATCTCCATAATTGGGTTGAGTCCTCATCTTCACATTCCCATGTACTATTTTCTCAGTAGTTTATCTTCTTTAGATTTTTGCTACTCTTCTGTCATTGTCCCTAAATTGTTGGCAGGGTTGTTATACAAAGATAAAGCTATCTCTTGTTCTGGATGCATGACTCAGTTTTTTTTCTTCTGTGTGTGTGCCATTTCTGAGGTCTATCTGTTGGCAGCAATGGCCTATGATCGCTATGTCGCCATCTGCAGCCCCCTGCTCTACAATGTCATCATGTCCCCGCGGGTCTGTTCTCTGCTGGTGGCTGCTGTCTTCTCTATAGGTTTTGTGCTTTCCATGATTTATGAAGTTTTTTTGGTAAAGCTAGAATTCTGTGAATCAAATATCATTAAACATTATTACTGTGATATCATTCCCCTTATGAAACTCTCCTGTTCCAGCACGTATATTGATGAACTTTTGATTTTTATCATTGGTGGGTTTAACATGGTAGCCACCAGCATGACAATCATCATTTCCTATGCCTTCATCCTCTCCAGCATCCTCCGCATCCAATCTAAAGAGGGCAGGTCCAAAGCTTTTGGCACTTGTGGCTCCCACTTGACAGCTGTTCTTATTTTTTATGGGTCTCTCATGTTCATGTATCTCAAACCTGCTTCCAGTAGTTCAGCCATCCAGGAGAAAGTGACATCCGTATTTTACACCATTGTGATTCCCATGTTGAATCCTTTGATTTATAGTCTGAGGAATAAGGACGTGCAAAATGCACTGATGAAGCTCTTAAGGAGAAAAATATCATCATGATTGATATCCTCCTTTAAGATTTATTTATGTATCATAATAATATATGTGTGTGTGTGTGTTTATATCCTGACCCTTTAAAAACAATTTAAATGGGGCCTCCCTGGCGGCGCAGCGGTTGAGCGCTGCGCTGTGGAGCTGTCGGCAGCGGCAACGCGAGTTCGATGCCCGGCTGGGGAGAGTCCCACACAGTGGGGCAGACCTCTCCTGCCTCGCCCGCTGCTCCCCTCAACAGTGTACTTCTGATCTGCCTGTTCTGTTCCCCACTCTGTCTCTGGTGAACCCTCTCGCCACCCCACGCCTCTGGCCTGTACCCCAGCTTGTATGTAAAAAAAAAAAAAATTAAAAACAATTTGAAGTGAGGTAAAAATGTAGATATAGTGATAAATAAATCTATATACAGATGTAATTCTGAATAAGTATCTGAAATTTATATTGGTATATGTATTGGATATATATAATATCTGAAATATGTTCACACAAAAATAAGATTAATAAAAAGGAAATAAAATAAATATTAAAGTGTAAAATCAAAATTTCAAAGTTTAATTCCATTCTAGGCTTGAACACCAATGTCTATATTCAGTTTCCTGAACTAAGTCAATAAAGATGACAAAATCTTGACATACAACACAGTCATATCAGTAAAAATAACACACCAAAGTCCTGTTTATTTAACAAGTCTTTTCTCTTAGTTCTCTTATTTTTATTACCCCCAAAAAAGAGGTATCTCTTACTGAAATTTGGGCAGGAAATACTGAACTTGTGAGTGAAATCATTACAACTTTACAATAAAGGAGGAAGAATTCTTCCATTGCCTAACATTTTTCCAAAGCTCTTATTTATATCATTAGTTATCATTAGTTACTTCTGTTATATATGCCACTTCTTATCCACCAATATTCCATCTTATTAACATAATATTTCAACACTTAGAGGAGTGCCTGACACAATACTGCCCATGAGAAACATATGCTGAGTAACTGCATGAACTGACACATTGGGCTCTGCATGCAGTGCATTATCCTGGTTTATTGTATAAGAGTTTCTTCTTGGAAACTATCAAATTTTTCTTTTTTACTTAATTCAAAATGTTTAAGGAAGAAGTTGAAAACAAAGACTTTACATCCTGGATAAAATACCAACTCAAAAGAATTCCACAAAAAGTTGTAAAATACTGCACATGTACTGGCTACGCAGGGGAAAAAACCCAAGATTTTTAGAAAAGACTGCATAAATAGTATATCCTCCTCTAGATATACTTATTTTAATCATTTTATCTCCAGACATCAGATACTGGGACCATATTAACTAAGCTCTTTTCTGGATGTTACTCATAGAAAACTAATTAAAATTATCAGTTTATCAAAACAGCAGGGTATAAAATCAATACACAAAAATTAGTTAGCTTCCTATATACAATGTTATAGAAAATAAGAAATTAAGGAAGTGATACCATTTACAAACACACCAAAAAAAAAATGAAGTGCCTAGGAGTAAACCTAACAAAGAAGGTAAAAGATCTACAAAAAGAAAACTATAAGACATTAAAAGAAATAGAACACACAAAGAAATGCAAAGATAATTCCCTGCTCATGGATTGGAAGAATCTACATTGTCAAAATGGCCATCTTACCCAGTGCAATATAGCGATCCAATGCAAGCCCAATAGATATATCAATGCCATTGATCAAAGAACTGTAACAAGCACCACTGAAATTCATATGAAATCACAAAAGACCCCAAACAGACAAAGAAATGCTAATAAAAAAAGAAAGTGGAGGCATCACATGCCCAGATTTCAAATTATATTATGAAGCCATAATAACTAAAACATTATAGTACTGGAAGAAAAACAGACACAGAGCTCAATGGAATAGAATTGAGAGCCCACAAATAAACCCACACCTATATGGACAGTAAATCTATGACACAGGAACTGGAACAAGGATGGATGGATGGAAAGAGAGAGAGAGAGAGAGAGAGAGAGAGAGAGAGAGAGAGAAATAGATAGATAGATGATAGAAGATAACAATAAATTGTACTGGCAAAACTGTACAGCTGTAAGCAAAAGTATGGAATTAAACCATTATCTCACACCACCAATTCAAAATGGATAAAAGATGCAAAACTTGAAACCATAAAGAACATAGAAGAAAAGTTAGGAAAAACATTTCACAACCTAAGATTCAGTGATTTCCTTAACGATTCATCCCCAACAGCAAGAAAAACAAAAAAGAACATAAATTGCTGGGACAAAACCAAACTAAAATTTTCTGTACAACCCAAGGAATTGTATATAAAAAGCAAAGATACCCTACTGATTAGGAAAAAAATATTTACACAACATACATCTGAAAATGACTGATATCCAAGATCTACAAAAAAACTCACACAACTCAGCAAAAAGAAAACAAATAATCTATTCATAAAATGGGCAGAAGAACTAGATACTTCTCTAAAGAAGACAAGTAGACTGCTAAGACATGAAAAAATGTTCATCATCACTTATCATCAGGGAAAAGCAAATCAAGACCACACAGTGAGATACCCTCTCATACCTGATATGGCCCATATTGTGAAGGCCAGAAACGATAAGTGTTGACAAGCATGTGGAGAAAAGGGAACCCTCCTACACTGCTGGTGGGAATGCAGACTGGTCCAGCCTTTATGGAAAGCAATATAAGGTGTTTCGAAACAATGAAAATGGATCTACAATACAACCTAATAATTCCACCCCTGGATATCTGCCCCCAAAAAATTAAAAAACATTAACTTTAAAGGAAACTTGAAACACAGGATTACTGCAGTACTATTTACTATAGCCAAATTATGGAAACCACCGAAGTGTCCCTAAACAGATGAGAGGATCAAGAAGGTATGGTGTGTATTCAGACAATGGAATATTACTCAGCACTCAATAAAAGATAAACTCACGCCATTTGTGGCAACATAGATTGAGCTGGAAGGGATAATGCTAAGTGAAATAAGTCAAAAGGAGAAAGATAAATAACAGATTGTGTCACCAATATGTAGAAAATAGAGTAACTAAACTAAGGGTCAGATAGACAAGCTTAAAAATGAACCACTGATGGAATAGAAAAGAACACAAGGGACCATGGAGATGGATCACGGGTGAATTGGTGGTGGGCTACCCAAGGGGAATGCAAAATGTAAAAGACATAAATAACAATAAAAATATATATTATATTAAAAAAAAATGAACCACTGAAAGCCGACTACAGAACTCAAGTAACCAGAGTGGGAAGGGGAGGAGAGAGGTAAAAACAAAAAAGGAAGGAAGCAGAATGGACTATAGTGGTGGACTCTGGGTGATTCGGCTGTGGGTGTATTAAGGTAGTTATACCAGATAGGACTATCCAAAATTATCTCTATTAAAAATTAATTAATTTTTTAAATAAAAAATTGATTCTTCTAAAAAGACTGTCTTCTCACTATAAAGAATAGTGCTATGTGCTATCCCTGAGTACACACAATTCTTCATGGTTATTCCATAGACCTGTGGTGTTTATTCATTCAACAATTTCTTGGGGTGCGTGTTGGGCAACACTCTGCCCACTAGACTGCAGTGTTTTGAGGGACTAATGTTGATTCCTCTTTCAGTTTTCCAATCCAAATAAGTGGCAAAAATATAATTCATGGATAAATCATTTGTCCTATTAAAAAATATATAACTGGAAAACTAGCTCTATTTTTAATAATGCTTTCTGTAAGAAACTTATATTATTGCTCTCATCTATTTTCTTGATTATTGCAATCTAAACATATTCCAGTGTTGGACAATCTCAATTGTATTACTCTGGAAATGTGACCACATTATATGATTAGGATTCCTTATATTAAAAAGAGTTTGACAGACCAACTACACAGTATTTCCTACAAGTCTACAAGCTACTAAGCCTCAGGGGGTTAGAAACCCTTGGGTATTACTACTCTATAATTTCCAGACATAAAATACGAAAACTGAGAAGAAAAGTCACAGTTTCACTTAAACCTGATTTTTCTTAGTTGTGATTGTTTACACACTGAAGGATGAAGTGGTTTAATTAATCCATCTTTATCCGTAATGTGATGAGGCTAGGAGAAGCAATCCTCCGCTAAGTCTTCAGAAGGGGAAGGTGAGTTTCAGAGGTATGATGCCCACAGTGTGTAGGTGTTAAAACACACCCTAAAATCAATTCTGATTGTCCACATGAGCACAGATGTTTCTACATGTTTGCAGGTCACTGAGCCTCAGCCTAGAGGGAGCAGCCTTGGACGTCCATCTGGACTCAGAGTGCGCTGCCCACTCACTTTATCCAAGGACCCTAGAGGCTAATCTGTGAATTAATCTGTGAAATAAGCAGCCCCCAAAATAGAATTATAATACTACAAATATGTGTATGCCGACCTTGCAATGCACAAATTAACTATCTTATTCAATTTGTACAATAATCCTTTAAGTGTTCATTTTTTACTAATTAAAACCTGAAGCTCAGGAGACACTCGGATTAGTCAAATGTTATACTATAAATCTTAGAGTTAATGCTGAAACTACACATAGTGATTTGTAGTTCAATGTTCTTTCTACCACTGCTAACTATCTTTTTCCTCATTAAAAAGGGGAAACAAGATTTCACAAAGCCGAATTAGGGAAAAATATTATTCTCCACCCATACTGCTGCATATGTAGCCATATATGTACCATGTGGATAATGAGCATTGAAATGTGGTTGCTTAGATTTGGGTAGTGCTGTACCATAAAATGTTATAAATTCCAAAAAATTAATCAAAAAATAATGTGAAACACCTAATTATAACTTTGATATTATTACTTGTTAAAATGGGATTTTGATATACCATCTGAGTTAACTGTAACATTAAAATTAATGTCAACTGTTTGTTTTTATTTTTTATAAATGGACTACTAGAATATTTCAAATTACCCCTTTATATACATTAAATTTCTATTGGGCAATACTGTTTGAGTTTCCACCTTTGTAATATATTCTTGCTATTGTTTAGTAATAGTTGTGGTACATTGAAATATTTAATAGCACCTTTTAAATCACTAAACTTCTTCTCAGTTGCAACAATTAATACAGGCTGAATCACATAAATAAATTTAGTAGATTATTTGAGGGGTGGTCAAATGGTAAAATAAAAAATGTATCCCTAACCTAGTGGAAATTACTGCTGAGCACATAGTTAAATAAAATAGATATCAGCTAGCACTGCTCAATTTTTGTGAGGATTAAAATACAATCAGTACAATGTGTAAATTATTTCTCATACAACATAACATCTATTATGCATAAGGACAGGTATATAGCACTGACAGGAATCTCAAGTCTACATACAGGTGTCAAAATACTAAATTATAAAATTGCACACTTCTACCCTAAACTTGTGTAGAATCATCCAAGAGGCTCTTCTTGATGTTTTCAAAGATGAGCTTTACATACTCACGTAGTGCTGTCAGGCACAGAGAATGCAAAGAGATTCAAAAAGAAAACAAGACTATTGAGGGATTTAGCTCTACAGGAGAATAAGCCAAATAATGCTTCTCTCATATTCTATGTACACACACATTGTGTCCAGAGATTGCAACACTGCAGGTTCTGAGTCAGTGCTGTGAGTTAAGACATGACATCGTGCATTTTACATCCTCCCAGTCATGTTGGTGGGGCCAGTTGGTGGATAATATGTGAAGAGTCAAAGACCTACGGCACAGGCTTGGTTAGGAAGCAGGAAAAAGATGTCAGCTGGCTTGGAGAGAAGCCATACAGGTGCAGGACATGAACAAAAATGAAACATAGGGAAAATGTCTGGGAATTAGGCACCTGATGAAGTAGATACACTTTGTAAGGGCTTCCCTGGTAGTGCAAGGAGTTAAGTCTCAGCATTATCAAGCTAACGCCAGCCACTACCACATGATCGCTAGTCACTGCAATGTAAGATTGATCCCCGGCCAGGAAGCTAATCCACATGGCACAGCAGACTTCTGTCTCACCCACTGATCCCTCAACAGTACATTTCAGTAGACCTGCCTGTTCTGCTCCCCAGTCTGTCTCTGGTGAATCCTCTTACCCACCATACCTCTGGCCTACACCCCATTTCTTGTATGCATAAATAAAACTTTAAAAAAATAAACTTTGTGATACATTGAAAACATGCATAAAAAGAAATTTAAAGGTAAGTATACAGTCTTCTAGAAGATTGTTTTGCTATTTCTCTTTTGGTTTCTGTGACAGGACTATACTTGTGCAAGCTATTTGGCAAAGGATAAGGGGATAAGGAGTTTCCAAACATATGTCACTAACAGGCAAAGCAGAATGGGAGAGCCTCCCTTTCCCATGTGATTCCTCTGTCTCCATCCTTCAGGATAGGAAAAGAAGAGTAGATAAAGAATTAAGTGTTCTGAAGAATTGAAAACTTGCTCAAAGCATAATTATTCAGTGTCATGAAGTTTCTTTACTATAAACTATTAGAATCAGGAGGCAACACCAACATTATAGGGAACACCAATGGCCCAAAGGAAGTGTGTCCTATAGAGCAGGAACAGACAGGAAGTAGGAAGACATCAACAGCTGCTCGAAAGACCTAAAGACGGGTTGATGCTGGGTTGGCCAGGTAGAAAGTTCCTTAAAGCAGATGTCTGAGTGGGGCTCTTTATAATCTCTGGGTAAATATGTATGAGAGAGAGAAGGTGAGAGAGACACTAGAGAGGAATATGTGAGCAGACCAACTCTGGAAAAAAAGAAAGAAAAGTCATATTTTTCTGGAGATTATGCCTAATTGAACCCAGAACAGGCAGCTCCCACAAATGCCATCTCTGACCCTTCTAGGAGAATTCTGGGTGAGAAGGGGAAGTGCCACACAGGAGCCTCCTGTGGAAACACAAATACCTGGTTTCCTGGTTTGCCAATATTGGCAGCACAGGCAGAGGTGCATTAAGTCCTGTTAAGTGTTCCTGTGTCAGAGGTCAGCCTAGCCCAGAAAATGATCACACATTCAGAGAGCAGACATGGTGTGGGGAGAGTGCCATTCTACCCTCCAGCTTTATTGAAGTATAGGAAGAACAGGTTCTGACCAGGAGGTTAGTTTATGATTAGAATAAATTAGAGGCCATTCAGGAACGAAAAGTCAGTTTTCTAAACTGTTCTGAGCCATATATTGCTACAATGTTTTTCTAAAACATGGGAGAGGGAGTTAATGACCAAGAGAGTTTCAAATATTATGTTATATAGTTGTCTTAGAGTTTCTGAAATATTACAGATAAGAAACTTGTTTAACTCTGTATGTCTGAAATCATAAGATCCTGGGGTAATTACTTCACATACATCTATAACTATAGCCCCATAATTAATACTCAGCTGAACATACTTGGAAACCTTGCCCAGAAATCATTATTGGCCTTAACAAGAGAAACTTTCTCTGATGAAATTCTGGAAGCAGGGTCCTCGGTAGAAAATACTTAAACATTAAAAGTTTTTCCTTAGCTCTTAATCTTTTCTTCAGGCACATCTTCAGGTGATTTTCATTAGAAAGCCTTCATCATGGTCTTTATCATTAGTCTTATCTCTGATTCTGGAGTTAATGGTTTAATACTTTGCTAAAATAAGAGGCACTGGACAGTGTCGGAAGGTTTATTCATGGTCCCCAAAATCTATGGATAGACAAATGCTTAGGGACTGTTTTACCAGAGTCCTGATTTTCTGGTGGGTATGAACCTTTCCTCAATGGAAGCACAGAAAAGGTAGAAAGGGGATAAAGAAACTGGATTCGGGAATGGGAGCTGGGTAGGGTATCTGCCTATCTAACTAGACTGTTTCCTCTGATCTCCACAGATTGTTCACAGGAGAATGAGTATAAAAAATCAGTCCACGGTGACCGAGTTTCTTCTTTCAGGATTAACTGACCAACCAGAGCTTCAGCTGCCCCTTTTCTTCCTCTTCTTAGGAATTTATATAGTTACAGTTGTGGGAAATCTCAGCATGATCTTAATAATTGCATTCAGTCCTCAACTTCACATTCCCATGTACTATTTCCTCAGTAATTTGTCTTTTTTAGATTTCTGCTATTCTTCTGACATAACTCCCATAATGCTGGTAGACTTCTTATGCAGATATAAAGCTATTTCTTATTCTGGATGCATGGCCCAGTTTTTTTTCATCTGTATGTGTGCCATTTCTGAGTTCTATCTGTTGGCAGCAATGGCCTATGACCGCTATGTCGCCATCTGCAGCCCCCTGCTCTACAATGTCATCATGTCCCCGCGGGTCTGTTCTTTGCTGGTGGCTGCTGTCTTCTCCATGGGTTTTGCCCAAGCCATGATTTATGAAGGTTGTTTGTTAAGATTAGATTTCTGTGGATCAAATGTCATTAAACATTATTATTGTGATATCATCCCCCTTATGAAACTCTCCTGCTCCAACACGTATATTGATGAACTTTTGATTTTTATCATTGGTGGATTTAACTTGCTTGCCACCGTCCTGACAATCATCATTTCCTATGCTTTCATCCTCTCCAGCATCCTCCGCATGCACTCTAAAGAGGGCAGGGCCAAAGCTTTCAGCACCTGTGGCTCCCATTTGACAGCTGTTCTTGTATTTTATGGGTCTCTCATGTTCATGTATTTCAAACCTGCTTCCAGGAGTTCAGTCATCCAGGAGAAAATCACCTCCATATTTTACACCACTGTGATTCCCATGTTGAATCCCCTGATTTATAGTCTGAGAAATAAGGAAGTGCAAAATGCACTGATCAAGCTCTTAAAAAGAAATATACCTTCATAATGAATATGTTTCAAAGATTTACTTATCTATCATAATGATACATATGTATGCTTGTGTTTATATCCTGACCATTCAAAAATAATTTGAAGTGAGGTGAAAATATTGAAAAGTTATATATGCAGCTGTATACACATACAACTCTACATTAATACCTGAAGTTTTATAGTGAGTGTACTTAATATAGTCACACAGAACAAGATCAATAAAATGTAAAACAACTAGTATGAAAGTGTAAATACCAAATCTTAAAGTTTAATCTATGTCAGATTGAACATCAATATTCATGTTTCATTTCATCAAATAAGACAATAAAGAAGACAAAATTATTATGTACAATATAGTAATATCACAAAATACACACCAAATTCCTGTTGATTCGATGGTCTTACTTATCTTACTCACAAAAGAAATTTCTCTTATGGAAATTTGCATAGGAGAAACTGAGCAGAGAACAGAAATTATGGTTATAACCTCACAATAAAGGTGAAAGAATTTTTCCATTTTTTAAGGGCTTCGTAAAAGTCAATGTTATATAAAACATGAATTCAATACAGAAGATCCAGCAAAGTTAATATGGTCCCAGTATTTTCTCTCTAGTGATAAAAGGATTAAGTTGAGAATATCTAGGTAAGGATAATATATTTATACAGTCTTATCTAAATATCTTGTGCATTTTTTTCTGCATGACCAGGATATGAGCAGCTTTTTACAACTGTTGTGTAATTTTTTTAAGTTGGTATTTTATCCAGGAGGTAGATAATACATTACGTTTTCAATATCCAATTTTTCAATTCCCTTGTTACATGTTTTGAATTTAACAAACATAAAGTTCATGATTTCCAATAGAAACTCTCATACAATCAACCACAATAATGCACTGCATGCAAAATGCAATGTGTCAGTTTTTTTACTCAGCATATGCTTATCATGCACAGTGCTCGTCAGGCACTATTCAAAGTGCTGGAATATTATGTAAATATGATAGACAAAGTTTCTTGTATTTTTGCTTGAAAGTCCAAGCTCTTAGGCACTCTGCCATCCTACTCCTTTCTAATTTTTGGTGTATGAAGGAGTGGCATATATTACAGAAGTAATTAAATAAATAAGCATGATAATAATAGATATAAGTGCTTTGAAAAAATGTGAGACATATAGTTGTCAGTCGATTAATGGAAACTCTTTTTTTGTTTTTTTTTAAGGACCATTATTTTACACCCTTGCTAATGTTTTTATGGTATAGAATTTCTCCCCATAAAGTATAGTCACCGCAGTGCTCCCTCCATGAAAGCACCCCCCATAGTCCATAGTAACCTTTCTCCATCTCCCTGTTTTCACCCCTCTTCCTCCTCATTCCTCTCAAAGCCAAAGAGCAATGGTCGGTTTTCAAGGGTTGGTGTTAAAGTTTGTGTTTGTCTGACCCTCTATTTGGTTTTCAATATTCCAATATAAGTGACACTGGGAGTATTTATCTTTCTCCTGTTGGCTGATTTCACTTAGTATAAGCTCTTCCATTTTCATCCATGTTGCCACAAATGGCATGCATTTATCCTTTTTGATTGCTGAGTAACATTCCATAGTTTATATATACCACATCTTCTTGATCCACTCATTTGTTTTAGGGCATTTAGGGTGTTTCTGTATCTTGGTTACTGTAAAAAAAAAAAAAAGTGCTACTAAAACATGGGGGTGAAAGTTTCCTTTTGAATTAGTGTTTTTTAGTTTTTGGATAATAACTGACAAAGGGATTGCTGAGTCATATGGCAGATCCATTTTTAGTCTTTTGAGAAACATCCACAATGCTTTCCCAGGGGGCTGGAGCAGTCTATGTTCCCACCAATTGTGTATAAGTGTTCCTTTTCCTCCACACCCTTGCCAGTACTTGTTTCTGGTCTTATTGATACAGGCCATTTTACAGGTGTGAAGTGGTATCTCATTACATTTCGATTTTCATTTCCCTGATAAGTGATGATGAACATATTTTCATGTGCCTATTGGCCATCTGCATGTCGTCTTTGGAGAAGTGTCTATCTCCTCTGCCCATTTTTTGATTAGGTTGTCTGTTTTCTTTTTGTTGCTTTGATGAATTCCTTGTATATCCTGGATATCAGTCCCTTGTCAGAAGTATGGCTGTGCAAATATTTTCTCCCATTCACTACAAAGTATCTTCATTTTAATTAGTTTATTTGGCTGTGCAGAGCTTTTTAGTTCAATGTAGTCCTAATTGTTTATATTTTCCTTTGTTTTCTTTGTTGCTGGGGATGACTCTGTAAAGATGTCTTCTAGCATTTTGCCTGTGTTTTCTTCTATGTACTTTATAGTTTCAGGTCTTACAGCCAAGATATTTATCTATTTTGAGTTGATTTTTTAGTATGGTGTGAAATTTTGGTCTAGTTTCACTCATTTGTATGTGGCATTCCAGTTTTCCAAACACCATTTATTGAAGAGGTTTTCCATGTTCCAATCTATATTCTTTGCTCCTTGGTCATAGACTAATTGTCCATATATTTATGGGCTCTCTTTTTCAAAAGTACAATTAACAAAATTTAAATGCAAAAGTATGTATTTATTAAAATTTTGTACTATCCTGAGAAAAGCTTCTTTGTTTTTATACGTGATATATAAAAATGGATTATTTTCTAGAGGAAAAAACCTATAAATTTAAAACAATAGAAATGTCATGAAACACAACACAATAAAATTGAAATCATTATGTGCAGTTTAAGAATATCAAACCTGGGCCTCCCCGGTGGCGCAGCGGTTGAGTGCTGCGTTGTGGAGCTGTCGGCAGCGCCGATGCGAGTTCGACGCCCAGCCGGGGAGAATCCCACATGGTACGGCAGACCTCTCCTGCCTCGCCCGCTGCTCCCCTCAGCAGTGTATTTCTGATCTGCCTGTTCTGCTCCCCACTCTGTCTCTGGTGAACCCTCTCGCCGCCCCGCGCCTCTGGCCTGTACCCCAGCTTGTATACATAAATAAATAAAAACTCTTTAAAAAAAAAAAAAAGAATATCAAACCTTATATTTTAGACATTTTAAAAATTCAAAGTCCAGGCCTCCCTGGTGGCTCAAGGGGTTAAGTCTCAGCACTATGAAGCTATCCACAGCTACTGCAGCACAAGTTCGATCCCTGGTCAGAGAACTTCCGACATGGCGCAACAGACCTCTCCTGCCTCTCCCGCTGCTCCCCTCAACAATGTATTTCAATCAATCTGCCTATTCTGCTCCCCACTTTGTCTATGGTAAATCCTCTCACCCCCCACACCTCTGAACTACAACCCAGATCTTGCATGCATAAATAAATCTTTTAAAAAGATAAATAAATAAAAATTAAAATTCAAAGTACTCTGAATAGCTTATAATCAAAATAATATGAAATTTCAATAAATGAGAAACTTTCGCATTGCCAATGAGAATGAAATCAGTTAATTTCCTGCCATATGTAACTAGAAAACAGATAATAAATTTTTAAAAATATTTTGAGACTTTGTATAACAGGTATCCCAGGGGTATGATTCCTGATAGAAACACCTATCAGGTGAGCCTCATAACCACCATGACTTTCCATGTAAGGGCACTTTATAGACCATAATTCAGAGAAAGGGATTCCAAGCAAAGCTCAATAATCTAACTGTGCTGAGGAAACAGATGTCAGAGTTTGGTGAGGTGAAGGCCCTTACACATACAGCACCCAACAGGAAGGCTGTTGTGCAGACAGAGAGGTTATATAAGTCTTCACAGGAATTATCTTGAGTCACTGAAAACCAATGTGTAGGGAGGCCAGAAAAATAATGGTCGCTGGGAAGCAATAAAGTGAACACTGAACACTTCTCAGAGCTCAGAGAGGTTCTAAATCCATCCAGTCAGAAAAGAGATATCTTACTGAACAATTTAGAGAATCAGAAGCTTCATGATCCAATAGTAAAGTTACATTTTTTCAGCGAGGAAACACGCAAAAAAAAAAAAAAGTATGGCCCATTCACAGAAGAAATAAACTGAAACTGTCTCTAAGGAAGCCGACTTACTTGATGAAGTAAGTAAGCTTACTTACTTGGACTTACTTGACGAAGACTAGTATCCCTTAAATATGATCAAAGAAATAAAGGAAGCTATGAATAATGAGGCAAAGAAACCAGGAGAATGTCTGAAAATATAGATAATAACAATAAAAACCAGCTCTTTTTTGTTCTTCAGGGGCTGAAAAGAACAATAAATAAAATGGAGAAACTCACTAGAGAATTTCAATAGTAGATATGAACATGCAGCAGACCAAATCTATGAAATTAAAGAGAGTAAATTAAAATTAATGAGGAGCAGAAACAAGAATGATAATTAAAAAAAAAATTGAACAGTGTCTTAGTGATCTTTAAGACACCATTATGAGAACCAACATACGCACTATGGGAGCCCTAAAGACGAAAGTGACAAACAGGACAGAAAAATTACTTGAAGAAATAATAAGTGGAAATAAATTTGTCCTAACTGGTTGAAAACATGAATCTACACATCTAAGAAACTCAATAAATTTCAAGGATAAATGCAAAGAGCTCCATACCAAGAAAAACTGTAATCAACAAAATCAAAAATAGAATTTTGAAAGCAGAAAGCAGCAAGTAGACAGTAGTCACATGAGAGAGATTCTCTATAAGATTAACAGCCAGTTTTTATTAGAAAATATGGAGACTAGACAGCATGGGAATGACCTATCTAAAATGCTGAGAGAGATTTTAATAAAAACTATTAGACTAGAATGGTATGTATAGCAAAACTCTTCCTTAAAAATAAACTAGAAATTAAGACATTTTCATATTTCTAAAAAGATGGAAATTTGTTGTCAGCACATAAAGAGAGTAAACGGAAAGAACATTACACATTAATTTGAAGCTGAATGGAGAAATAAAGATTTCCAGTAACTATATATGTAAATACAAAAAAAAGGCAACTAGTTTTTTCAACAAATAGATAAATACAAAAGTCAGTATTATTGCATTTGGCTTTAAGTCCCTTTTTTTTCCCAAGTGATTTAAAAGACAAATGCATAAACAGCATTATAAATCTATTATAATGGGCACACAAAGTATAAAACTGTGATTTATGACAGAACAAAATAAAGGGGCAGAAATGGAGTTGTACAGGAGCTCAATGTTTGTATGATATTGAAGGTAAGGTGGTGTCACTTTAACTAAGATTGTAACAATTATGCCATTAATTGTAATCCCATGGTAATGAGTAGGCAAGCAAAATGAATCCAGTAAAATAAACACAAAAAAAATAGAGCAATCGAGGTAAAAAGGGACAAAAAGGCAGGAAAAATACAGACACAAAATATCAAAATGACAAATATAATTCGTTTTTATCAGTAATGACAGATATAAATGGATTAAATTTCCAACCAAAATGTAGCAATTGAAGGAAAGTATTTTTTGAAATGTTCCAAGACTATAATAGCTACCGATTACTACAGAGACTCACTTAAGATCTGAGGATGCAACCAGCACTTTTGGGAATTTACCCAAAGGACACAAAAACACTGCATGCACCCATATGTTCATTGTGGTACTGTTCACAATAGTAAAGGTATGGAAGCAACCCAGATGTCCAAAAATAGATGATTGGATCAAGAAGATGTGGTACATATACACAATGGAATACTATTCAGCATTCAAAGAAGATCAACACATGCTATTTGCAGCGACATGGATGGAATTAGAGGGGATCATACTCAGTGAAATAAGCCAGAAAGAAAGAGAAAAATATCAAATGGTTTCACTTATAACAGGACTATAAGGAAACCAAATAGGAGAGAGACACTCAGTGGGGGGGTGGGGGGGAGGGAGGGTAAGGGCACAAAATGGAATAGAAAAGAATACAAGGGACCATGGAGATGGATCACAGGTGAATTGGTGGTGGGCTACCCAAGGGGAATACAAAATGTAAAAGACATAAATAACAATAAAAATATATATTTAAAAAAAAGATCTGAGGATGCAAATAGGTTGAAAGTAAATACACTCCAGGCAATAAGTAACCAAAAGAGAGCTTGAGTAACTATACAAATATCAAATGAAGTAGACTTTAAGTTAAAGTCTATTATAAGAGGGCCTCCCTGGTGACCCTCTAACCCTCTATGGGTTAAGTCTCAGCAATACCACTGCTATGGCCTGAGTTCCATCCTGGCCAAGGTGCTAATCCACATATGGCGCAGCAGATATCTCTCTACCCTTACCAGTGTTATTTCAGTAAATCTGCCTGTTCTGCTCCCCACTCTGTTTCTGGTGAATCCTTTTACCCCCTCACCTCTGGCCTACACCCCAGTTCTTCTACTTAACATTGTGCTTAGCATTATCCCCTCACTTTAATCTATGCTGTCACAAATGGGAAGCATTCTTTTTTATCACTAAGTAGTATTCCACTGTCTATCTATACCACATCTGCCTAATCCACTCATCTGACCTTTGGCACTAGGTTGTTTCTATAACTCAGGTAGTGCATATAGTGTTGCAATGAGCATAGGAGTGCCCATATCCCTTCAAATTAGTAATTTTGCATTCTTTAGGTAGATATCTAGAAGTGGAGTTACTGGATCCTATGGTATATCTATTTTTAGTATTTTGAGAAATTTCCTTAATTTTCCATGGGGACTGGACTAGCCTGTAATCCCACCAACAGTGTACAAGGGTTGCTTTGTCTCCACACCCTTGCCAAAACTTGTTGTTTCTAGACTTTTTGATATGGACCATTCTCACCAGTGTGAAATGTTATCTCACTGTGGTTTTGATTTGCATTTCCCTGATGATGGTAAACACAGTTTTTCAACCGCATATATGTCCATAGTGTTTGGAATAGGGGCAGTGACATATAGCAGAAGACAAGGCCCTAATGCTAGGCAGAACAAGCTTTTAGGCAATCAAATCCAGTTCACAAGATATCCGGAAAATCCAAAAATAAAAAGTGGACAAAAACACAGATAATGTAAAAAAGGACCATGAAAGGAATAGAAAAACTACCTCTGACTCTTCATCACCTGATGAGTCTAATGAATCCCCAATGAGAAGGGATTGAAATAAGGAAGGCCACACCTTAAAATACAGATTATTTAAATTATGTCTTTACATGTCTAAATAAAGGGCATTAAAACTATAATTTAATCATACTCAGCCAAATAAGCCAGAAAGAAAGAGAAAAATATCAAATGGTTTCACTTATAACCAGAATATAGGCGACCAAACAATAAAGAGACATCCAGCAAGGGAGAGGGAGAATAAGGGTTCAATAAGTGGTAGTAAAGAGCACAAGGGACTATGGTGATGGTTCATTGATCAATTGGTGGTGGGTAGCCTATGGGGAATACACAATAATGTAAAAAAATATGAATAACAAAAAATAAAGATACCCAATTATTTTTGCTTTGTTATTACAGTTAAATACCCTAAGGAATTTTTTTTTTAAGTTTGAAGTTTGAAAAGTTTCCTGAGGGAAATATATTAAACCAAAGTCAATTCATTATAATGTGTACTATTTTTAGACTACTTTTGTAGGGGGCGGGGGAAGGATGCCCTAAGGACCCACAGTCAAGCAACCCATTTCACATCTGGGCTGCCCTATAACACTTCTACCTGTAGCAAGTTAGTAATGAAGGTCCTAAGTGGTAATAGTAACTGAAGAACACAATAATAAATCTGAGACTCCAGATCCCATATCCAGTGTAAATAAATCATAGCTTTGGGATAAAACTGAATCGAATATAAAAGTCATAAATTAAACCATCATCAGGCTTCCCCGGTGACAAGGGCTTAAGTCTCAGCACTGTGAGGCTATCTCTAGGCACTGCAGTAGGAGTTTGATCCCCAGCCAGGTAGCTAACCCACATATGGCCCAGCAGACCTCTCCTGTCTCACCTGCTGCTCCCCTCATCAGAGTATTTCAGTACATCTACCTGTATTGTTCCCCACTCTGTCTCTGGTGAATCCTCTCACCCTCCCACACCTCTGGCCTACACCCCAGCTCTTGTATGCATGAATAAACCTTTTTTAAAAATAATTAATTAGTTAATTAATCCACCATCAAAGGCTAATTATCATGATATTCATGGTCTCACTTCAAGTGACAATTCTATAAATCTTTAAATTTATTATTTGTGATTAATTATAAGCTTTGGTGCCAAATGTAAAGAGCTTCATCAAGAGAGAATCTGAAGATACATGACACATTCTGTGTTTAAACTAGAATGTCTAAATCATTTTAAAACCCACCAAAAGCCACTGGGTCATCCATGTCAGAAATTCGAGTAAATTACAAACTCCTTCCTCAGAATACAAATGACTGCTCAAACCCTTTATTCTGCTTCTCATCTTTCAAGACTGTTTTCTCCCCTACATCCTAATTAAGTTTCAGAAATCATGACCTTTATTATCCCTCCTGGGATTATTAGAGTGATCAGTTAATCAATATCTCTATCTCTAGCCTTATCATCATCTAAGTGACTCTCCAATATTGACCAGAATAACTTTCTAAAGCAGATTTGTGGTCTAGTTCAAGATGGTGGCATAAAAAGAGACTGAAGTCACCAACTCCATGGACACAACAAATCTATAACTAAACATGGAGAAATTCCCCCTTGTGGTGTCATATTACTTTAAGGTCTCAAGTTATCTGGTGTTATATTTTCCTACAAGCCCATTTGGCTATTTTATCAGCATTTAAATTAGTTTTGGATTTTTTTTTAAGATTTATTTATTTATACATACAAGCTGGGGTACAGACCAGAGGTGTGGGGTGGCGAGAGGGTTCACCAGAGACAGAGTGGGGAGCAGAACAGGCAGATCAGAAGTACACTGCTGAGGGGAGCAGCGGGCGAGGCAGGAGAGGTCTGCCGCACCATGTGGGATTCTCCCCGGCTGGGCGTCGAACTCGCATCGCCCGCTGCCGACAGCTCCACAGCGCAGCACTCAACCGCTACGCCACCAGGGAGGCCCTAGTTCTGGATTTTTACTTTAATAATATTTGGATCCACGACTTGGAACTGAGCTGCTAATCATCTATTTTTCCAGCATATCAGATACATGATTTGCAAATATTTCCTATCCTAAGTTTGCCGTTTTACTCTCTTGACTTAGATCACTTAGCATAATCCCTTCCCGCAAATAGCATGAGTTTTAACTTTTTTGATCACTGAGTAGTATTCCATTGTGTATATTTAACACATCTTCTTAATCCACTTACTTGTTTGGGGGTATTAAGATTGTCTCTATATCTTAGCTATTGTAAATAGTGCTGTAATAAACATAGGGGTGCAGGTTTCCTTCTGAAATAATGTTTTGTTCTTTGGGTAAATCCCTAGGAGTAGACTAGCTGGGTCACATGGCAGATCCATTTTTAGTGGAAGGGTAAATTTATATACTTCAGAAGAGGGGATGATTCACTGAAGCTGACAGCAATCTAGGTATATTCAAAATACAGTCATAGTCATGAGCAAAAGAACTAAGAAGCAGAAAACAGTAGGAGTCGATGAATTTGGGGGATGACTGAACATATCTTGGATAAAGTCAGTGGAGCCAATGTTACTATTTTCTGATTACGGAAGTTTCTGATTATGGAAGTTTCTGATTATGGCTCCTTACATTTAATGAGGAAGTTTTTAGCGCCCTCTGAGGTGATTTGGAATATATCATTAAATTTGAAGAGGAATCATAGATTTGGGGGAAAGATTCTACCCAGTAATAAAGTCAGAGCCCTTGGCTAGAAAAATAAGTATCTGCCAATCTTTTTGTCATTGACCTCTCCAAAAAGCAGATATTGAGGTGATCATGAGAGAAGCCCATAAGATTCCCTACATTCAGAACCCCAGGCTAGAAGGTTCCTTGTATTTCATCTCAAAGAACCTGTACATGGTGGCTAGGCCCTAAGAGGACAAGGAACTAAGTTCCACACCATGTCCCGCTATCAGCATTATCACTGGAAGCAAGTGTTAACTGTCACTGTGCTAAGAAATCACTGGTAAAAGCGGGCTCCACCTTCTGGAGTTCTGATTCTGAAAGTCTGGGGTTGGATAAAGGGACCTTTACTTTCAAAAGCATTCCCAAAACTGGACAGCCACATGCAAAAAAATGAAGCTAGACTACTACCTCACACCCTGCACAAAAGTCAACTCAAAATGGATAAAAGACCTGGATGTAAGACCTTAAACCATAAAATGTATAGAAGAAATATAGGCAAAACTCTACACGACATACATCTCAGCAAAATCTTGAAAGACTCATCCCTCAAAGTGAAGGAAGTGAAAGACACGATAAACAGATGGGATTACAGCAAAAGAAAAAGCTTCTGTACAGCAAAAGAGACATTAACCAATACTAACAGGCACCCTACCAACTGGGAAAAGATCTTTGCACACAATACATCTCATAAAGGACTGATAACAACAATTTACAAGGAACTCACACAACTCAACAAAAACAAATCCAATAACCCAATCAAAAAATGGGCAGAAGAGCTCAAAAGGCACTTCTCCAAAGAAGAAAAGCAAATGGCCAACAGATACATGAAAAAATGCTCAACATCACTTATAATCAAGGAAAGGCAAATCAAAACCACTATGAGATACCACCTCACACCTGTGAGGATGGCACACATTAAAAATACAGGCAATAACAAATGCTGGAAAGGATGTGGAGAAAAAGGAACTCTTCTACACTGCTGGTGGGAATGTGAACTGGTCCAACCACTATGGAAAGCTGTATGGTGATTCCTCAAACTGCTAAACATGGATCTCCCATACGACCAGGCAATACCACTTTTGGGAATTTACCCAAAGGACACAAAAGCACTAATTCGAAAGGATACATGCACCCGTATGTTCATTGCGGCACTGTTCACAACAGCAAAGGTATGGAAGCAACCCAGATGTCCAAAAATAGATGATTGGATCAAGATGATGTGGTACATATGCACAATGGAATACTATTCAGCATTCAAAGAAGATAAACACATGCAATTTGCAGCGACATGGATGGAATTAGAGGGGATCATACTCAGTGAAATAAGCCAGAAAGAAAAAGAAAAATATCGAATGGTTTCACTTATAACAAGACTATAGGGAAACCAAATAGGAGAGAGACACTTGGGCGGTGGGGGTGGGGGGTGGAGGATAAGGGCACAAAATGGAATAGAAAAGAACACAAGGGACCATGGAGATGGATCACGGGTGAATTGGTGGTGGGCTACCCAAGGGGAATGCAAAATGTAAAAGACATAAATAACAATAAAAATATTAAAAAAAAAGCATTCCCAAGAGATACATAATGAAAATACTCAGGACTAAAGTGTAGCACATCAGGTAAACTTATCCTAAAAACTCACACCTCAGGGGATATTCTGCTAAAGAAGGGAACAGAGGAGCCAGTGGCATGAAATGGCATGTGAGGAGAAGCACAGAGACCACACATGTATGCTGTATAGATACTGTGCCCAGAAACATCTCCGTCACCACCTTCTGTAAGACCCAAGCAGAGAGGAATGCCCACTTCTCTGTATGCCCCCAGGGCTCACACAGACCCTTTGGGCCTTTCCCTTCAGCCAGATGTCAGGTATGGCTGTTTCTGCCACAAGGAACATGATGTAGTACTGCCTGAGTACACGTCACTGAAGCAGGAATCAGACTACCCAGGTCTCAGGTTGTGAGGATGTTAACATAAGGTCTCTCAATCCCAAACTGAAATGTGTATCTGGCGGAATCCAGGGAGATGGCCACCATCCATCCTTTCACTTTAAAGTAAATGAAAGCAAGTATTCAGGTGAGAGTCCCAGAAACATCACAGTTACTACTAGTCCATGAGATTCCTTCCCTGGGAGACAAAGGCTCAGATGTCCTTATTCTTCAAATTACTGTTTGGACCACGGTACTTAAGCTAATAAGTGACACAGACAATTAGGTGAATAATTATTCCATTTTCCTTTATGGTCTCCAGAGTTTATGATGTTTTTAAGAAAAGTTTTAATTGCCCCGATGGGATTATGTTCAACTAATAAATCTTGCAATCAAAAATGCTGCATTATTAATAGTTGCTACTTTCCCAGATACCTTCAGGTGGAAAAACATTTGTACTTGCTCACAAAGTCCCAAGTGGATTCCAACTTTTTAACTGATACTGAGATGATAAGCAAACTTGCAATAACAATAACACGAATCATGATTCTAATTGTACATTCTTCTTCTGGATCCTACAGATTTGATGACTAAATGTCAGAATGGAACAGATACTCAAATAAACGAAGGAGAGAGGGAAGAGAAAGAAGAAGAGAGGCAGAGAATGAGAAAAAGGACATATCACCATGAATGCATAGACTTCTAATTTTGAAGATATTTAAGATCTAAGCTTTCACCATTGATGATCTGTAAGTTTAGCGAGAGCAGGAAATGATGAGTGAGGCAGAATTGCAAACAGCCTGCTTAAATATTAAAGGAGCCTCCCCAGTGGCACAGCGGTTAAGCACTGTGCTGTGGAGCTGTCAGCAGTGGCGACGCGAGTTCGAGCCCGGCCAGGGAGAATCCCACTTGGTGCGGCAGACCTCTCCTGCCTTGCCCGCTGCTCCCCTTAGCAGTATATTTCTGATCTGCCTGTTCTGCTCCCCACTCTGTCTCTGGTGAAGGCTCTCGCCGCCCCACGCCTCTGGCCTGTACCCCAGCTTGTATGTATAAATAAAAAATAAATCTTAAAAATAAATAAATAAATAAAGATTAAAAAAAAAGGAGCAGTCACTCATTCAGCCAATCCATAAAGGATAGAAAAGGAATACAAACCATGACTTCAATAAATAAAAACAACTAACTCTGGGCAAGGGGGACAGTATGATTTCCAGATTTGGGGAAAATATCAGAAATAAATCTTAATATACAGTTTAGATAGTTCCATTCTTAAAAAAAAATAAAGATACTTAAGATCAAGGTCTGCTATTTACTAACTGTGATGTGACTTTTCACAAGTAATCTCACCTAAGCCAAGGTTTCTTACTAATTAGATAGACAAAATTCGAACAATTGTTCCATGTGAATTTTAAGGGGTTCTGAAAGTCAAATGAGAAAAGTTTTTCATAAAATATAAAGGACTTTATAGATGGTCGCTACTATTAATGTGTCTATCAGACAAGGGGATGAGGATTAGAGATGATGAGGGAACTGTGTGGCACACTACTCTCCTCTGCTTGCAGCCCATTGTTCTAGATGGATTCAAGTAGAAGCCAACCTGACAATTACAGAGCAATGTGATCACATACTTTTGTTTATCAACACAATGGAATGTTGTGCATTCATTGAAACTATCATTTTAAAGTCTGTTTTTACTGCTTATGCTGATACCCACATATAGTATAAACATTTTGACTGTATCTGCAAGGAGCATGGGTGCATGTAAAAGTGAAACAGGAAGGTAACCTGCAAAAGGAAATCAGTTATGGTTTCAGGCCTCACATACATATCTTTAATTCATTTTGAATTAATTTTTCAATGTGGTGTTAAATTCTTTTCCATGTGGTTTTCCAGTTTCCCCAACACTATTTATTAAAAAAAGACATTCCTTGCTCTACACTATGCTCTTGGTTCCTTTGTTGCAAGTAAGTTATTCATAAATGCATGGGGTTGTTTCTGGGATTTCGATTCTATCCCATTGATTTACCTGTTTTTAGTCCAATATTATGCTGTTTTGATTACTATCACTTCATAGTTTGGTTTGAAGTGGGGACATGTGACACCTTCATTTTGTTGCTCTTTTTCAGGATGTTTTGACTTGACTGGGGCTATAGCAGTTCAAAGTAAATTTTTGATTTTTCATTCTATTTCTATGAAAAAAGCTCAGGATTTTGATAGGAATCACATTTTATCTACATACTGTTTTAAGTAATGTGGCAGTTTTAAATATTAATTACTCCAATCCATGAGCACAGACTATTTTTCTAGTTCTTGTGTCTTCTAGTTCCCCCCCCCACAGTGTCTTATAGTTTCAGCATATAGTTTCATCTTCACAGTTAAATGTCTCTTTTCTTTGTGAGTACAGGTAAAGATTTGTCTATTTCGTTTAACTTATTAAAGAACCAGCTCTGTTCTCGTGGATTTTTGTTTTGGTTTTTGATCTCTACTTTTATTATTTCCATTCTAACTTTTTACTATTTCTTTTACTGAGTTTGGCTTCAATTTTTCTTCTTTTTCTTGTTTGCTTAGGTATAAGCTTAGATTTTTTGTTTTTGTTGTTGTTGTTGTTGTTTTCAGAAATATATCTATTTCTATCAACTTCCCTCTTAAAACTGCTTATGCCGCATCCCATAGGTTCTTGATAACTTGTGCCTTCATTTTAAATATCCAAGTATTTATTTAACCTTGATGTCCGCATTGACCCAACAGTTGTTCAGAAGCACATTGTCTAGTCTCTGCATATTTGTGGTTCCCCCTTCTCATTAGTTGATTTTACCCTTGTGATCTAAAAGATGCTTGATATGATCTCAATATTCATATATTTATTGAGTTTGCGTGTGTGTGTCCCAACACATGATCTATACTTGAGAATGTTCCAAGAGTGCTTGAAAAAGAATGTGTATTCTAATTTTGTTGAGGGGAGGAAAGGTGACTGATAGAATGTGCTATAAATATCTATTAAGTCCATATCATCATCTCATCTAATTTGTTACTTAAGGCCATTTTTCCTTGTTGACTTTCTGTCTGGATGATCTGTCCATAGCTGCAAGAAAGGTATTAAGATTCCATACCATTATGTAGCTGTCAATATCCCCCTTCAGTTCTGTTAATATTTGCTTTATATATTTTGGTATGTCTCTGTTGGGAGCATATATATTAATGAGCATTACTTCTCCCCAATGTTTTTATAATGTCCATCTTTATCTCTTGTTACCGCTATTTTTCCATCCCCTCACTGTAAGTCTATGTTTACCTTATAGTTGAGTCTCTTGTACGCTATATCATTGAGTTGTTTTTTTTTTTAAATCCAGTCATTCACTCTGTGCTTTTTGATTGGTGAGCTAAGTCCATTTACATTTAGAGTGATTTTTGATATATGGGGGTTTGCTACTGCCATTTTATCTTGTTTTATGGTCCAAATTATTGCCTTGCTTAATACTGTATAAACTTTTTTTATTTATTTATTTTTTTTTATTGTTATTTATGTCTTTTACATTTTGCATTCCCCTTGGGTAGCCCACCACCAATTCACTCGTGATCCATCTCCATGGTCCCTTGTGTTCTTTTCTATTCCATTTTGTGCCCTTTCCCTTCCCTCCCTCCGGCTCCTTCCC